>CM024766.1:24931629-25027111 GCA_014218235.1 Colocasia esculenta
AAGTATGTTCCGTCGGATATATTCCGTCGGAATATCGTCGGCAATACCCGGAAATTAATTCGTCGGAAATATCCGTCGGTAATCCCACTTTTTCTTGTGGTGACACCGACCACAACCCGAGTCAGGCCAAACACGACTCCTGCAGAACCAGCGAAGTCAAACACATGCGGAAGCGAACTAAAGCAACACACGACCACAACCAGGGTCGGGCCAGAGCAACATAATGCAGAAGCAAACCTCGGCACACACCGCCGAGACAAAGAAACTCACGGAACACCGGAGCAACCACGAGATAACGGAGTCTCATGACCATAAGCACCAACATCCCGGACCTCCACGAGGTCGGGAAGGAACAACCAGGTGTCCACGAGAGACACCGAGCAAACCACATGAGAAGCATGTCTCTCACCATAGGCACGACCACCTCAAACCTCCACAGGTCAGGGCACACAAGCAGAACCACCCTGCACTCGGACACTCCATGAGGTCAGGGAAAACCACGCACTCCAATGCCACATGGACGGCACCAAGGAACGGGTTACTGAAACAACAGATGGGTGCCTACACCAGGCAACCCGAGAGAACCCGCAGAATGGAAACCACTAACACAGCCCATGAGGCCAAACTAACCAAGCCCACGGAACTAGACACGGCTAGGCTACAACCCCCGTGCAAGCTAGGGCAATGAGAAACCATTCTTGGAAACATCGTGTGAAGCAACGTCACAGCAAGAACAACCAAGCCACCGCCACAAGTGCCTTAGTCCAGGTCTCCCCTCTCGTCGGAGTGAAACACGTGGACTAAGCAACCACAACCACCGTAGTCCAGCTGAACTACGGCCCCACGCCCGACCTCCCTACGTGGCTCCGGAACCAACACAGAACGAGGCAGTGAGAAGGACTAGCTAGTCCACACCAGACGAGCGCCGAACCACCTCGGAGACCCAGACCAGCTAAGAGAGCTCTACAAACGGCTCACGTCGCTGCCCTACTATTTTCCCCTTCTACTCCAAGTCCGAGACTTGAGCACGCCTGCCGCCCGGAGAAACACCCTCTGACATAGGCGCACGGGGCTAGGGGTCCCAGGAAATGGTAACAACCTGTCTCGCGGACAAGCCCTCAAGTGCAGAGCACCGGGCGAAAGAGAACTGGCGTGGCAACCACCACAGAAACAACACAACTGGCTTGTAACTAAGACAACCCCAGCTGGCATAGGCACGCACGGCACCCCTTCTGGGAACAGCCTCCAGAATGGCCATCGGCCAACGCCGGCACCCACGGCATGGCCCGAGAAACCAGAACACCACCAAAATAGCACAGAAACCAACGCTCTTCTAATAATCGATTAGCGACCAAGCCATCAATTATTAGACAGATGCGAGCCTCCTAGCGACACCGCTAGGACACGGCCACGAAGGTGTCACCTTCAGTCAGTGAACGCAGGGAGGCAACCTGCTGCGTTCCCACCAGAAGGTCCTAAGGGCACACCCTGCCCTGGGGCACACGTCGGCATGCCAACTGTGGCCACAGAAAACACCCACGGCAACACAGGCCTTATCGTGCCCTCCTAGCCCATCGCGATCACATCGCGATGGTCAGGGCCACTGCGACAAGCACTCTGTTGCAACGGGGAAGCGGGTCACGACAACAGAGCTGTCGTGATAGGAAACCGGGTCGTGACAGCAACCCTGTCGCGACGGGAAACCAGATCGCGATGTGACCTTATCGCGATGGCCACCTGCACCGCGATAAGGTCACATCGGACCAAGTCGACGCCTTCCTCTGATGTCGTGACGCGCTCGGCAGTCGCGACATCAGCTGGAAGGCCGACCGATGGGATCCACATCCCGTGATCGCCCACAAACGCTACAACTAGCACAACACGGGGAGGAGAGCATAGTGAAAGCAATAAAAGCATGCAAACACCCATTAGGACCTCCAATCCACACTAACAAGAAAGGGCACAAGCATCCCTTCCCATTTGAAGAACCAAAACTCCCAAAGGGGCCTTCACGAAGCCACGGCCACCACCTCCTCGCTCCTCGCCGCCGCTCTAAGCTCCGCACGAGCCACCGCCGGCACCTCCGAGCTCCAACCGCCGAAGAAGAAGGAGGAGTGATCACCGCACTGAGAGGGATATGCCTGATATATGTTAGTAAAGTACAGAGTTATCAGAGACAGATATAGGGTGTTACTGTGATAGATCAGCAGATGTTACTAGTAAGGAATAGTGTGTATGTGATAAGTTGCAGATTAGGGCCTTGACAGAGGTATGTTTAAGATTTGTGTTAGTAAGAATTGAGAAATAGCTTGAGTAATAATGTGATTAATGTTCTGGCAAGTTGAGAATGATTAAGTGAGATAGATTGACTTCAAATGAAGTGTGGGTAAATAGAAGAGCAAAGAATTATGATCGTCTGATAAGGATAAGGGTATTTTGATAATTAGAGGTCTGAGCAGAGGTAGTTAGTTAAGCAAAGAAAGGGTAAAAGAAGATCAGTGCATAGTGGACTTTTCTGACAACTCAGTAAGAAAGATATTAGTTTGGCAAGTAATAGTTTATGAGAATTGCATAGATTGGTTCGTTAAGAAATACAGTGCTACAAATAAGGTTATTGTTAATTAGCAATTGATTATAATTTGAGCAGAGAAAAGGTAAAGTTTATGTTTGAAAAAGATTGAAGCTAAGATTAAGAATGTTCAGAGTAAGATAGAGTTATGTGGGTCAGAATGAAAAGAAATGGATTAGCTAAGAAGCCATTGAGCAATATTAAGCTAAGTGATATAAAGAAATCAGGCAGAGCTAGTTATGATATTTAAAGAGATTGACTTCAAATTATAGTTTTGACAGTCGTTAATGAAGAGTGTTTGTATGAACTGTCGTGTGAATGGTACAGTACAGGACAAATAACTAAGTAATAGATAATTGAGAAGGATGCATGGCAGGTACAGTTGGTAGATTATTAATTGGAAAAGAAAAAAGTATGATAGATTGTGGAACAGATGTAACTAAAGGACTGAGGAAGTGATCAGTAAGAGTTTGCATGGCAGCACTCAGAAAGTGGATTAGTTTAAATAGAAGTGTTTTCCTCGAGGCAGTATTTAAAATTTGATATAAGAATAAAAGGCAGGATAGTTAAAAAATAGTGTGTAGATCTGAGCATGGCTGAATGGAAATTGAAACCGTCAGGCATAGAAAGAAAAGAGTGCAATCAGATAAACAGTGAACGATTTAAGGTGTCATCTGATTGATGAAATAAAATTAATATGCATAAAGTCAGCTAAGCAGCATAATTTTCTTGAAATAAGAATGCAGTGTCACAAAGATGAAAGCAGTTTGGAAATTTTGATATTGTTTTCCAGTATGATTGAGCAAGTAAAGCAATCTGTATTGAAATTAACTGGAATCAGAATAATGGTGAAAGTGTGCAGCAATTGTGAATAATAGTAGAAGCTGAATGTATGAATATTCTGTCAGATATTCAGCAGGATCAGAGTAGCGCAGCGGAAGCGTGGTGGGTCTACAACCCACAGATAAAAAAACTAAAAATATGAGAATGGATAAAATAAGGTAGTAATTAATAATGATAAGCAGGATAATGGCTAGCAATGACAAAGTGAGTAATGGAATGGCATTAAGAAATTCGGGAAATTAAGCAAGGTTTAGCACGAAAGAACATCCAAAGGTAGTGGAATAAAATGAAAGGATTTGAGCAGAAAGAAATGGTTCGGAAAGAAATGTTGCAAACACAGCCCAGAAAATGTGAAAGTAGGTTTAGTCCAAAGAGATAAAGCGCCATTGGCAAGGTAGAATTGCCCATGACAGAAATATAATGACTAATAGATGGAATCCGTAAAATAAAGCAGTTATGAAATGAAAGAAAGAGAAAGGAGAAGCAGGATAAGTGTAGAATGGAATAGAATGAGATGGCAATGTGAAATAAATTGAAAGGTAAGGAAAGGTAATGGAATCGACAGAACAGAGTAATTGTGAAATGGATTGAAAGAAAAAGAAAAGAACAAAGCAAAGCAAGGATGGAAATGGACAAATGAGTCAGTTAGCGCAGATGAATGAAAGGCTGATACAGAGAAAGAGTATCCTTCTTTTTAGGTGATAGTCTGGCGTGCCGTGGTTTATGTTGAATGTCGAGGACAACATTTCTTTTTAGGTGATAGATGTAACGTCGCGCATTTTTCAGATCTTCGTGGATCCTGGTTAGCGTATGGGGTGGTCACACCTTGACCAGTGCGACTTATGTGTGTGTTTCTTATTGGATCCTTACCGGAGTTGGTTATGGATCTGGTGGTGTTCAGTGCGCTGAACATCAACAGTGGATTGGCGTCTAGGTTTATGACGTCTACTGTGTGTTGGCAGCAATGGTGTTGCCGTTACCATGTTCTTGGCGTCCATCAATGTGGACGTCTATCGTTCGTTCTAGTGGGTTCTATTGCATGAACTTGGCGGTGAGCAATGTGGACGCCTAGTTGGGGCGGTTTGGTTAGCGGCGTAAAGGTTGACGTTAACCTGAGGCGCCTGTGTTTTTAGGGGCAACCCGAGCCTTCTTTTTTCCCCACCTTCATCCCTCCTTTTCCCCCACCTGTACCCTTGTGCCTCTTCACTACTTCCGGCGGTCGACGGGAGCACGTGGGAAGGCCGTGATGCGCGCAGCAGCGGCAGATCAGGCGGGGAATGACGTATTGGAGGGCGGTATTCGCGGGAAGCCCCTGGGGTTTCGGCGTGATTTGAGAGTTTATTGCATTCAGAGGTAGGGACTGGACCCTTGATTTCTCCTGTTTGATTGTCATGCTCCGTTTGCATAGACTGCTAGTTAATTGTGTTTTCGGGAAAAAGGTTGATCATGCCGGGAGATTGGGTGGTTTGATCGATCCAAGTGTTGGATCTTGTTTTTCTGGTTTAATTATAGTATACAGATGTAAGGGGAAGTGTTACCCTCGTTTTTCTGCTGTTATAGGGCTAGATTGCCCGTGTGATCGGACTGAGGCCGTTCTGTGCATTCTGTGTGTGTTGAGTACTGAAGATCTCGACGTCAACATCGGTTGACGCTGAGTTCTTCGTTGGGAGATTAACGGCTAGGTTTCTAGCCGTTGATTTTGAGTAAATGGCAGGGTGGTGGCCGCTTACTTAGTATTGACGGCAAGAAATACTGTCGTCTATATCCTATGGACGGCAATCGATGTTGCCGCCAACCTGTGCATGTATCAGCATAGTGTGTTTCACGACGTTCTTGTTGCAAGTATTGTGATGCAATGTGTTTATCGATACTGAGCGGTGCATTAACACCTGTGGTGCTCCTAGAGCACAGGGCTTTTGAGGCCAGCTTACCGGCTATGTAGTTTACTAGTTCTTTACGTGTGTGCGTGGGATTCACTACATCCTAGCGCACAAGATTTATGTGAAATATTACGGGGTTTTGGTGTCGTGCATATGGTTGTGGTGTGCATGGCATATCGTACGTTATTGTGCTTATTGTATCTTAATTATTATGATTAGTTCGTGGTATTGTGGCGATGAGGTTCACATCTTACCTAGCCTCGATCCTTTAGAATCTTTTGTGGATCTTCTGGATGAATGATTAGTAAAGTTTAAGTATGGTTATTATGTGAATATTGTGTACTGTGTTTAGTGTGACCTTCACTATCACTTTGTGACCGATGACAGGCCATGGTATTATCATTAATATGGTTTATATGTGTGATTGTGTAGGTTAGCTTGTAAGTCACAGGGTGACCGGAACAAGCTATTCCTAACATATGTACCGTGATCGGTAACAGAAAGTGTTTGTGAACATATCGTAGTTTGAGCTTGCCGAGTTTGGTGGTCCGGCGCCTATTCCGGAATCCCTCTCTAGTTGGGTACCCCAGGTTCTTTGTGAGCCAGGCACATGTGTTTGTTGTGCTCGGGGTTTGTCCCGATACAGTGTGGTACCGTCGAGGTCTGTGTCGTCTTCCTGGACACCCTCACTCCTGTGTTTGAGTTGTACGTCCGGCTGAGGGAAAGACGACAGTAGGGCAGCGGCTTGTGTTTGTGGGTGTGCAGTCGCTTGTAGCACGCTCGTAGTTGGGGGTATGGACACCAATAGTCGACACTGGTCCCCAGCTAGTCCTGTTTTCCAGTGCCTCACTTTAGGGTGCTCCGGCCAGAGACCCTAGAGGTGCCAGGTATGGACCTGCAGCTGTGTGTCTGCAGGTGTGGTGTTGGTTGGTCTCCACAGTTGTTTGACTTGTTCTCGTAGAGCAGCAGTTGGACCTTTCGTCCGTGACTGCCAGACTGAGAGGTTGTTCTTGTGTTGTGTTGTCCGGGTTGGATACTGGCCTGATCAGCCGGTAGTCCGTTCCCGTGTGGTGGCGTCGTTCCTTTCCGACTCGTACTTTGCTACTCGTCATGGTTCGTGAGTTTGTGACTCGTGGTCGAGGTTTGACCCGTTCGAAGTGTGCCCTAGTGTTGGCACAGTTGTGACTGTGGTTGTAGCTTGTGGTGTGCCCGAGTGGGGCACAGTTTTGGTTTGGTTGATGAGTGTTGACTCACTGAAAGTGGTTTAGCTCGCTATGGTGTGCCCTATTACGGCACTGGTTTACTTGCGGTTTCGTGCTGGTACATTGTGGTAATAGGTACCTGTACCCCGTATGGGTAATGGTTTGTGGTGGTACGTCGGATACCAATCTTTTCTGGTGTTGACGTGGAACTGTGTTTCGTGGAGGTTGTGTGATGTGACCTTCCACTCAATGTGCTTTACCCTTCCTCGAGTAAGCTACCGTATATGGTTTTCATGTGTGATGGATTGGCCCGCTGTAGCCGATCATGTTACTTGGTGTGTGTGGTTTCCGACATATTGTGATTTGAGGTATAAAGGACCAGCTTTTGGTTAGCAGTCCTGTTAACAACGTACTTGAGACTCGCCTGTGAAGCTTATAGCCTAGGCAGTGGTTTGCTTGTGCGGCTTATAGCTTGAATGATTGGTTCAGACTATGGTTTGCCTATGAGGCTTGAGGCCTAGGCGTTACTGTTGTTGAGCGAACTAGTGGTGTAAAGCTAGTCCTATTGTTTCCTCTTACTTCCGAGGTTGTGAATAGCTAATGTGTTTATATTTAATTGTAGTTTAAATACAGTTGTTGTGAGCATGAAATGGTTTGGTTCTATGTGTGGCCAGTGAGACCCATTGAGGTTGAGGTTTCTTCTATTGGTTGTTGTGGTCCTTATGTGGTCCCTACTGAGCCTGTGAACTTGAGGCTCACTCCCCTACAGTTCTTTTCAGGGCTTGCCAGGTGTTAGCTTGCAGCGGCCATTGTGCAGACTTGTACCACCAGTAGTTGTGTGTAGTAGTATTGTGTAAGCTTGTGCTTCCTCGGGGTATGCCCCATGTAGTTGTACTTTTTAATGGACATGTAATAATGTAATGGGACAGTTGTAAATTTTATATGCAGGTATGAGCACATGTACTTTTGTGTCTTATACTGTGTAGTTGTCTTTATATTCTTACTGGACAGTTGTGTGAGCTATCCCTTGCGAGACTTCGGTCCGTTCGCGGGAGGCGGATCTGGATATGGAGCCTTAATGGGCATAAATATCCAGGGCCGTCACAGTTGGTATCAGAGCAATGTCCAGTTAGAATATGAAAAGACATAAAGTTACAATGTCCCAATACATGAATTAATGTCCACTACTGGTAGTGAGTCTGCGGTTTTGTGTGATATAAAGTAGTTTTACGTGAGTTTTGGCACGTGAACCGTGTGTTTCTGTTTGTTAAATTGGCAGTTGTGAGCAGTTGTTGAGTTACAGCATGGATAATGGCATAAGTTGTGTGGTAGCACCCTGGTACTAGTGTAGTTAAAGTATGGTTTTCAGTTGCAGAGATTAGAGGAGAAAGGTAAAGTAGTTCCCTGAGAGGGATATGCCTGATATATGTTAGTAAAGTACAGAGTTATTAGAGACAGATATAGGGTGTTATTGTGATAGATCAGCAGAATGTTACTAGTAAGGAATAGTGTGTATGTGATAAGTTGCAGATGAGGGCCTTGACAGAGGTATTGTTTAAGATTTGTGTTAGTAAGAATTGAGAAATAGCTTGAGTAATAATGTGATTAATGTTCTGGCAAGTTGAGAATGATTAAGTGTAACAGATTGACTTCAAATGAAGTGTGGGTAAATAGAAGAGCAAAGAATTATGATCGTCTGATAAGGATAAGGGTACTTTCATAATTAGAGGTCTGAGCAGAGGTAGTCAGTTAAGCAAAGAAAGGGTAAAAGAAGATCAGTGCATAGTGGACTTTTCTGACAACTCAGTAAGAAAGATATTAGTTTGGCAAGTAACAGTTTATGAGAATTGCATAGATTGGTTCGTTAAGGAATACAGTGCTACAGATAAGGTTATTGTGATTAGCAATTGATTATAGTTTGAGCAGAGAAAAGGTAAAGTTTATGTTTGAAAAAGATTGAAGCTAAGATTAAGAATGTTCAGAGTAAGATAGAGTTATGTGGGTCAGAATGAAAAGAAATGGATTAGCTAAGAAGCCAATGAGCAATATAAGCTAAGTGATATAAAGAAATCAGGCAGAGCTAGTTATGATATTTAAAGAGATTGACTTCAAATTATAGTTTTGACAGTCGTTAATGAAGAGTGTTTGTATGAACTGTCGTGTGAATGGTACATTACAGGACAAATAACTAAGTAATAGAATAATTGGAAGGATGCATGGCAGGTACAGTTGGTAGATTATTAATGGAAAAAGAAAAGTATGATAGATTGTGGAACAGATGTAACTAAAGAACTGAGGAAGTGATCAGTAAGAGTTTGCATGGCAGCACTCAGAAAGTGGATTAGTTTAAATAGAAGTGTTTTCCTCGAGGCAGTATTTTAAAATTTGATATAAGAATAAAAGGCAGGATAGTTAAGAAATAGTGTGCAGATCTGAGCATGGCTGAATGGAAATTGAAACCGTCAGGCATAGAAAGAAAAGAGTGCAATCAGATAAACAGTGAACGATTTAAGGTGCCATCTGATTCACTGAAATAAAGTTAATATGTGTAAAGTCAGCTAAGCAGCATAATTTTCTTGAAATAAGAATGCATTGTCACAAAGATGAAAGCAGTTTGGAAAGTTTGATATTGTTTTCCAGTATTGATTGAGCAAGTAAAGCAATATGTATTGAAATTAACTGGAATCAGAATAAGGGTGAAAGTGTGCAGTAATTGTGAATAATAGTATAAGTTGAATGTATGAAATATTCTGTCAGATATTCAGCAGGATCAGAGTAGCGCAATGGAAGCGTGGTGGGTCTACAACCCACAGATCAGAAAACTAAAAATATGAGAATGGATAAAATAAGGTAGTAACAATAATGATAAGCAGGATAATGGCTAGCAATGACAAAGTGAGTAATGGAATGGCATTAAGAAATTCGAGAAATTAAGCAAGGTTTAGCATGAAAGAACATCCAAAGGTAGTGGAATAAAATGAAAGGATTTGAGCAGAAAGAAATGGCTCGGAAAGAAATGTTGCAAACACAGCCCAAAAAATGTGAAAGTAGGTTTAGTCCAAGGAGATAAAGCGCCATTGGCAAGGTAGAATTGCCCATGACAAAAAGATAATGACTAATAGATGGAATCCGTGAAATAAAGCAGTTATGAAATGAAAGAAAGAGAAAGGAGAAGCAGGACAAGTGCATAATGGAATAGAATGAGACTGGCAATGTGAAATAAATTGAAAGGTAAGGAAAGGTAATGGAATCGACAGAACAGAGTAATTGTGAAATGGATTGAAAGAAAGAAAAGAAAAGAACAAAGAAGATGGAAATTGACAAATGAGTCAGTTAGCGCAGATGAATTGAAAGGTTGATACAGAGAAAGAGTATCTTCTTTTTAGTGTGATAGTCCGGCGTGCCGTGGTTTATGTTGAATGTCGAGGACAACATTTCTTTTTAGGTGATAGTAATGTAATGTCGTGCATTTTTCGGATCTTCGTGGATCCTCGATTTAGCGTATGGGTGGTACACCTTGACCAGTACGACTTATGTGTGTGTTTTTCTTATTGGATCCTTACCAGAGTTGGTTATGGATCTGTGTTGGTGTTCAGTGCGCTGGACATCAACAGTGGGTTGGCATCCAGGTTTGTGACGTCTACTGTGTGTTGGCGGCAATGGTGTGCCGTTAACATGTTCTTGGGTCCATCGATGTGGACGTCTATCGTTCGTTCTAGTGGGTTCTATTGCATGAACTTGGCGGTGAGCAATGTGGACGCCTAGTGGGGCGGTTGGTAGCGGCGCAAAGGTTGACGTTAAATTGAGGCGCCTGTGTTTTTAGGGGCAACCCGAGCCTTTTCTTTCCCCACCTTCATCCCTCCTTTTCCCCCACCTGTACCCTTGTGCTCTTCACTACTTCCGGCGGTCGACGGGAGCACGTGGGAAGGCCTTGATGCGCGCAACAGCGGCAGATCAGGCGGGAAATGACAGATTGGAGGGCGGTATTCGCGGGAAGCTCCTGGGGTTTCAGCAGATTGATGTTTCTATAGGAGTTTATTTGCGTTTCAGAGGTAGGGACTGGCCCTTGATTTCTCCTGTTTGACTTGTCATGCTCGTTTGCATAGACTGCTAGTTAATTGTGTTTTCGGGAAAAAGGTTTATCATGCTGGGAGATTGGGTGGTTGATCGATCCAAGTGTTGGATCTTGCTTTTCTGGTTTAATTATAGTATACAGATGTAAGGGGAAGTGTTACCCTCGTTTTTCTGCTGTTATAGGGCTAGATTGCCCGTGTGATCGGACTGAGGCCGTTATGTGCATTCATGTGTGTTGAGTACTGAAGATCTTGAAGTCAACATCGGTTGACATTGAGTTCTCGTTGGGAGATTAAAGGCTAGGTTCTAGCCGTTGATTTTGAGTAAACGGCAGGGTGGTGTCCGCTTACTTAGGATTGACGGCAAGAAATACTGTCGTCTATATCGTATGGACGGTAATCGATGTTGCCGCCAACCTGTGCATGTATCAGCATAGTGTGTTCACGACGTTCTTGTTGCAAGTATTGCGATGCAATGTGTTTATCGATACTGAGCGGTGCATTAACACCTGTGGTGCTCTAGAGCACAGGGCTTTTGAGGCCAGCTTGCCGGCTATGTAGTTAATAGTTCTTTACATATGTGCGTGGGATTCACTACATCCTAGCGCACAAGATTTATGTGAAATATTACGGGGTTTGGGTGTGTGCATATGGTTGGTGTGTGCATGGCATATCGTACGTTATTGTGCTTATTGTATCTTAATTATTATGATTAGTTCGTGGTATTGTGGCGATGAGGTTCACATCTGAACCTAGCCTCGATCCTTTAGAATCTTTTGTGGATTCTTCTGGATGAATGATTAGTAAGTTTAAGTATGGTTATTATGTGAATATTGTGTACTGTGTTTAGTGTGACCTTCACTGTCACTTTGTGACCGATGACAGGCATGGTATTATCATTAATATGGTTTATATGTGTGATGTGTAGGTTAGCTTGTAAGTCACAGGGTGACCGGAACAAGCTATTCCTATCATATGTACGTGATCGGTAACATAAAGTGTTTGTGAACATAGCGTAGTTTGAGCTTGCCGAGTTTGGTGGTCCGACGCCTATCCGGAATGCCTCTCTAGTCGGGTACCCCAGGTTCTTTGTGAGCCAGGCACGTGTGTTTGTTGTGCTCGGGGTTATCCCGGTACAGTGTGTACGGGTACCGTCTTCGAGGTCTGTGTCGTCTTCCTGGGACCACCCTCCTCTGTGTTTGAGTTGTACGTCGGCTGAGGGAAAGATGACATTAGGGCAGTGGCTTGTGTTTGTGGGTGTGCAGTCGCTTGTAGCAAGCTCGTAGTTGGGGGGTATGGACACCAGTAGTCGACACTGGTCCCCAGCTAGTCCTGTTTTCCAGTGCCTCACTTTAGGGTGCTTTGCCAGAGACCCTAGAGGTGCCAAGCATGGACCTGCAGCTGTGTGTCTGCAGGTGTGGTGTTCATTGGTCCACAGTTGTTTGACTTGTTCTCGTGGAGCGGCAGTTGGACCTTTCGTCCGTGACTGCCAGACTGAGAGGTTGTTCTGTGTTGTGTTGGCGGGTTGAATACTGCCTGATCAGCCGGTAGTCCATTCCCGTGTGGTGGCGTCGTTCCTTTCCGACTCGAGCTTTGCTACTCGTCATGGTTCGTGAGTTTGTGATTCGTGGTCGAGGTTTGACCCGTTCGAAGTGTGCCCTGGTGTTGGCACAGTTGTGACTATGGTTGTAGCTTGTAATGTGCCCGAGTGGTGGCATAGTTTTGGTTATAGTTGGTGAGTGTTGACTCACTGAAAGTGGTTTAGCTCGCTATGGTGTGCTCTATTACGGCACTGGTTTACTTGCGGTTTCGTGCTGGTACATTGTGGTAATAGTACCTGTACCCCGTGTGGGTAATGGCTTGTGGTGGTACATCGTATACCAGTCTTTTCTGGTGTTGACGTGGAACTGTGTTTCGTGGAGGTCGTGTGATGTGACCTTCCACTCAATGTGCTTTACCCTTCCTCGAGTAAGCTACCGTATATGGTTTTCATGTGTGATGGATTGGCCCGCTGTAGCCGATCATGTTACTTGGTGTGTGTGGTTTCCGACATATTGTGATTTGAGGTATAAAGGACCAGCTTTTGGTTAGCAGTCCTGTTACCCACGTACTTGAGACTCGCCTGTGAAGCTTATAGCCTAGGCAGTGGTTTGCTTGTGCGGCTTATAGCTTAAATGATTGGTTGAGACTATGGTTTGCCTATGAGGCTTGAGGCCTAGGCGTTACTGTTGTTGAGCGAACTAGTGGTGTGAAGCTAGTCCTATTGTTTCCTCTTACTTTCCGAGGTTGTGAATAGTTAATGTGTTTATATTTAATTGTAGTTTAAATACAATTGTTGTGAGCATGAAATGGTTTGGTTTATATGTTGGCCAGTGAGACCCATTGAGGTTGAGGTCTCTTCTGTTGGTTGCTGTGGTCCTTAGGTGGTCCCTACTGAGCCTGTGACTTGTTGAGGCTCACTCCCCTACAGTTCTTTTCAGGGCTTGCCGTGTGTTTAGCTTGCAGCGGCGTTGTGGCAGACTTGTACCACCAGCAGTTGTGTTGTAGTAGTGTTGTGTGAGCTTGTGCTCCCTCGGGGCATGCCCCAGGTAGTTGTACTTTTTAATTGGACATGTAAAGCCAAACGAGAGCTTCGTAAGGGTGACCCAAAACCAAACGATAGCATGCACGAGGAAAACACCACGGCTCGTAGAGTAGTGTCCACTGGCACCACTCGATCTTACCCAGATCGTCCTCGTGGTCCGACAAGGACACACAACAACTGTGGAGCCACAGAAAAAAACTAAACCCAATGCTCCACAGGGCACGCGCAGAGACAAAACTAGGAAAGACGTCTGAGGTTGGCAAAGCCAAACATCCCAAGATGTCAACAAACCTGCACGGGGTAAACGGAACAACTACCAAGGTCGGAAGCAAGACGATTAGGGAAAACAACGCAACCCACGGTGCTAACACAAGCACTAGGAGCCACCCAAGGTGCAACACAATGCACTAGGGCTCCAGACGACACGAAAAACAAACCACCTGAGCACGAGCACATGGTGCCACCACCAGTACCAAAACCAGACAAGATGCAACACAGTTGCACCAACAGCTGAAACCACACGGCTAAAAGGGAGGAATCTCTACAAGAGTCCTGCCAAAAGCCGCACGCAAGGAACCGCAAGCCAAAAAGATAGAATTGGCCACATTCGCTGCGAACACTCAAGGCACAGAAACACGGAGCGTCAAAAAGAACAATGCTCAAGGTGCAGTACGCAACCGCACCCACAGCTCAAAACGACATAGGGCCAAACGGAAGGGACTCTCCACTAGAGGCCCACAAGAGAAACACACGGAAACCCAACAGCTTCAAGAACGCAACCACCATATTGGTTCTTAGAAGTGCACAACACGAGGCACCGCTCTTACCACTACAGGCGGAGAGGGCCACACACCAAACAACGACAAGTGCCTCCAAGCAGAGCTGAGGCACAAGCGGAAACATACACTGGAACGATGCTTGCACAAGCGAGCCAAACAACAAAAAACCGGTGCCGCCTCACAATTAACACAGGGCACGCTACCCTACAACGTCCAGTCAGGCAACAAGAAATCAGCACAGCAAGAGACGGCTCAATAGGTCACCAAGAGACGGCTCAATAGGTCACCACAACCTATCGCACCACAAGAAAACAACGTGCACGAGGGAAGCAACCTGCTCAACCTCAAAACAGCTCAAGGGGAGGGACCTTCCACAGAAGCACAACCAGCCAGACACCCATGGCACTCACCAGACCACCTTCTAGCGAGCCCATAAGGCGCGAGAAACGAAGCCAACCTCCCGATCCTGGGGACACACGAAGTCCCACCAGCGCAGCCAGAAAACCCAAAAAATGAACAAGAAGACAACCTGGCCAACACCACGACTAGACACACAGTCAAAGGCACCACACCTTGACTGACAACACCCAGGTAGACTGTACCACGGATAGTCCAATCGGAAACAGCGACAGCTCATCTCTACAGAGGGAGAGAGCAGCGACAAGCAAAACAAACACAAGGCAGCTTGGGGAGGACCTCCACCCAAAGTGCCAAGAGTCGTTCTAGGAACCATCACCAGAATGCAGCCCAAACAAATGACCAACAAAGAGAACACAACAGATAGCGGAGGCAACACAAACTAGTTATAGGAGAACCTCCACTAGAACCACCAAGGCACCGTTCTGGGAAAACCCACCAGAACGCACGTCCACACAACAACAGCATACCTCAACCCTGAGGTAGAACAACAATCGGCAGAAACAAGCCTGGAACAGTCCTGAGAGCGAACCTCACCAGGACAACAACCAACAGTTCTGAAAAACTGCACTAGAACACAGGGCAACCAAGCGATGCACCTCAACCTCGAGGTAACACAATGGCAACCAACCAGACAACAGAGACCTCAAACCAAGGAGGCAACACAACGGAAGACTTTAACGAGCACAGAAGTAGTCTCAGAGGGAGAGGAACTCTTACTAGGACAACAACAAACTTCTGGAAACACCACCAGAACATAGTAGCCAGCGATGCACCTCAACCTAGAGGCAACGCCGCAACAACCAGAAACGAGCACAACACAGCTCTTGGGAAAACCTCACCTCCACCAGAACCAACAGAGAAGAACTCCGGAGAACCTCACCAGAGTTCACAACCAGTCAGCGCAAGGCAACAACAACCACAACCAGGTGTCACAGCGCTCAACCAGCGATGCAACACAACACACAAGCATCTACTTAGCTCAAGCAAAGACGCCGACTGAGCAGAGCACAACGCCCAACGGTGCACAGGCACGCAAGGCCAAACACACAGTCAACAACACACACCCCAACAACAAGGGGACATCCAACAAGGACACACCCCAACAAGAAGGCCCACTATAAGAAAAAGCGCTTTTAGAGACCGATATAGAGACCGATAATTTCGGTCACTATTCGGTCCCTAATTAGTGACTGAATTGTATCTGACAGTAATCGGTCGCTAAACAAATATTTTAGAGACCGGATATAATCAGTCACTATTCGGTCACTAATTGGGACCGAATAGTGACCGAAATTATCGGTCGCTATATTTTGGGACCGATTAAATTCAGTCACTAGTCGGACTAGTTAGGGACGAATAGTGACTGATTTGATTTCGTCACAAATTTTCACGTTTTCGTGGGATGTGAGAAAATTTTGTGACCGATTTATTAATCCTCCTGACGCTCTCTCTCTCTCCTCTCTTCTCTCTCTCTCTCTTCTCATCTCTCTTCTCTCTCTCTCTCTCTCTCTCTCTCTTCTCTCTCTATCTCTCTCCCTCCTCCATCCCTGCTCTCTCTCTCTCTCATTCGCCGGACTCTATCGCCTTGGGCCGCCGTCGCCGTGTGCAGCCATCGCCGGAGGCTACCTCCGTCGCCAGACGCTGCCGCCATCCCCGCCATCGCCGAACGCGCCATCGTCTTCTCCTATCGTCCCGTGCCCGGAGCGGACGCTGCCAAGCCTTCTCCTCCGGTAAGTCCCCCCCCCCCTCTGTCTCTCTGTCCTCCCCCCTCACCACCCCCACCCCCACCTGGGAAACCCCCCCCCAACACCCCCACGCCGTGTCCCCTCCCCCCTCCCTCTATCTCTCTGTCCTCCCCCCTCCCCCACCTGGGAAACCCCCCCAACCTTCCCTTCGGCGCCCTCCCCCCTCCCTTGTCTCTCTGTCACTCCTCACCCCCCCGTGCCCCCTCCCCCCTCCCTCTGTCTCTCTGTAGCATGGGAGCCCCTCCATTGCCTCTCTATTCCATATCATCATATCACTGTTTTTTTTTTCGTCCCGCTGGTTAATTACCTCTCATTTCTATTTCGATTTGTTTCATCTTGTTTCTTGAAATTGTAGGTCCTAAGAAGGAGGAAATCGTATCGAAATAAATCTGCCCGTCTCTATAGGTGAGCTCAGATTTATTCGAGTGTTTATGTAAAAACTGCCTTTCTAAAGCTTTCTACTGTGATGTTGTTATCGTGTTTGGTTTGTGTCAGAAAACAAGATGTTCTTGTCAGTGGCTCTATTTTCTAAACTATTATCGTTGCCTTTTGCATACTTGTGGTTGTTGAATTTTTTCCCATTTTTTTAACCAAACCATGCTTAGGTGTGACTTAATTCAAAGGCTTAAAGCATAGTCGTTAAGGCGTAGACGACAAGACCCCTAGCTGCAGAATGTTTATCTCAATGTGTAATAGTAGTCTGGCATTTGTTCTTTTGTCAGGCTGTGTATTCCTTTCGAGGGTGTTGACCTTGTAATGGAAGAATCCTTGTTGAGGAAGATAGTGTGGTGGAAGAATAACGAAAATGTCTAGTTTAGAACAACTTGGTCCATTCGTTCGGGTATTGGTGAAGTGGATCATGTTGATAAGTAGCCGCGTTTGTCAAGTATCCGAAAGGAATTCTTGATGGGTTCATATTTCTGCTATTTTCTCAAATGTAATGATCATGCTTCCACCCTTTATCTTGACTTGTGGCAAGTGGGAGATGGAGAGAGGGAGGACAGATAATAAATTTGACCTTGTAGGAGGTCTCTGCTATTATATTAACAAGATTGGAAGTTAGGTTTGTTTCAGATCGTATTTGTCATCAGACCTTGATTCAGATGAGCTGGGCATTTTGGGAAAACCTTTTGGCTAGATCCTTCCAATAAAGGAAAAATTGCAGATGAGAAGGTCAAAAAAACTAAGTGTGCTTTGGCATTGCATGCAATTCGAGGCATTGTGGAAAATGGAGTTGTAGAAATAATGATATATATGTCCTTGGGTCCTTTCAGGAGCCAAGACTAGTTCCTCAACATCTGCACCCATATCTATACAAGATATATGTGATCATATTGTCTATTTTAAATTTCTGAAAAACTTGAGGGTCATAATATTCAGTCTCATGTGAGCATGATCCTAAAGATGTAATCAGATGTGACAGGGCTTCCAAATGAAATTCACATTTGAGAGCGATCAAAGATATGAATTGTATGCAAATCACGTAAGGAGATTTCGGAGTTCGATAACATGAGTCAATATGCAACTGGAATTGATCTATAGTTGTGTTCTTGAGACCATATTTTGTAGTGACAATGCCATCAGTGTGATTTTCACTTAATAAGGTCATGAGGAATGGGGAAATGGTCAAGAAGTGTCCTCATTATGAATCATTGTACTCTTTCAACATATTTTGAAAATTTCTTGAATAACGGTTCCAACGTGGTAAGTCTATAGTTTTTGTCCCATACCATGTGTTTTGTATAGTAATTCTGGTGTCCATTTTTATGCACATCATGTCTCATGCAAGGCTTCACATGCTGAATGGTTCATGGTTTTAGATACTATTTTTATTACCATCTTAACCAGAACACTGTGAAACAAATGGTGCAGTGTTGAAAGTTTGCTATTTCCATGTATACAACAATTTTTATGCTTTGATATTAGATGCTTTGATCCACAAGTTTAACATAGTTGCCTTGTCATTTGATGAACTTCTCTGGAGAAAGCCAGTTCTACTCGTCTGAAATAAGTCTTGTTTAATGATGGTTTACATCTTGATTATGAAATAAGCAAGGCCAAGGTTTGAGCTAGACAGTCAGGTTTTCTTGGAAGGTGGAATTTGACAACCAATATTGGTGTGAAAGATCAAGTTTTCATCCTTGATCCCCTTGATTGTTTCCATAGGTTAATGGTAATGTCTAAACTTCATTTTTTAATGTCAAGACATATTGGAACTGTTGATGAGCACTTTCAAGGTGATCAACAAAAATTTGATTCTAGGGAAGTGCATCCTATGACAAAATGATGGCTCTTGAGTAACCCAAGAGTACACTAAGTGGACTGCTAATACTAGATTTTTTTTCTCCTTTTCTGTTTAAGTTGACTAGGGGCTCTCAGAAACTGTAGCTTAGAGCACTTAGTCATCTGTATAGATGCCCATGACTGATAGAAAAACCAAAAGAACATGGATATGGAGTGATTGTATTTCACGATTTTGGTAATTCTCATTATTCTTTCATGTAGGTTGTAAACTGGGAATGATGCATGACACTCTTTATTACAATCAATGATAGGCTTGAGTGGAGTTTATAGTGGATAGAAATGATACTTACATGCTCATCAATTTCTTTAGGTCCAAGTAAAAGGCATTTTCCAGGCAATTCTTGAAGCACTGTTAGTTTGACAAAGCTGATAACTAAGATTTGCTTTGGTTATGAAATGCAGGTCCTGAATCAGGACAGGCTATACATGAACATCACTTCCTGATTTTAAGATTGGTGTTCTAGAGTCCTTTTAGAATTTCAGAACTTGCAAGTTCTGCTCGATTAGTTGATTATCGTGTATGTACATGGTTATCAAAGTTTCAATTAGGCTTCTGACATGGTAAATCTAAATCCTTTGTGATTCAATGATGAAACATTCTCTGAGTCAGTAAGTATATGGATAGAGTATTATATGTACATATCAGAATGCTGTAGCCAAGAGAAGACTATCTGGTTTGATTGTTGCATTGAATATTATGCTTTTTAACTTGGTCATAATACTAAAGTCAAGCTGTTGACACTAAGGGGCAAGTGATAAATCTGATGCTATCAAGGTGTCTAGTATTTTGTGAATATGGATAATTCTACTGGACAAGGTAATGGTTTTTTTTTTTTGAAAGTGGATTGTACCACTAGTATATTAATGAAAGAGGAATATCCAAGTATAGGCAAAATACACCAAAAGATATAGTCCTGTGACACTTTGTTTATTTGTTTGTTTGTTTTGGGTAATTTGAAACTTTTAATTCATTGAAAGTAGGAAAACAACATAAAATTTCAGTACAGACTAAGAAACTAAGACAAACTGACAGAGAAATGAGTCTATCAGGGCCACCTAAACAACAAAATGGAAGGCAAAAACAAAGAACAGAATGTCGTCACCATCGTATGCAAGTTGGAGAAGATATTTCCGCCTACATTCTTCGATTCGATGGAGCATTTACTCGTACATCTACCATATAAAGCTAAAGTCGGAGGGCCAATACAATATAGATGGATGTATCCATTTGAGAGGTATATGCAAATATTAACTTTTTCCTTCTTAGAATTGTACCTTACATATGATACATTTCCTAATTGTCTTGTACATTGTTGATGTAGGTGTATGCATGACCTCAAAATGAAAGTCCTGAAATAAAGCAAAAGTGGAGGGTTCTATTGCTGAGGCATACATTAGGAGGAAATCTCAAACTTTTGTTCGATGTACTTTGAAGCAGACATTCAAACTCGTCGTACTCAACCTCCACGTAATGATGATGGGGGGGAATCTGTGTGTTCAGATCGACTCTCATATTTAATCATCTTGGACGTGCCTTTGGACGTTCTTCAACTCGAACGCTGGATGACAGAGAGTTATGCGCCGCAGAGATATATATTCTTTAAATTGTGCTGAGCTAGAGTGTTATGTTGAGTAAGTGCTAATCTCATAATTTATTGTGTATGTAACTTCTTTGCCCTTATTCTAGCTATTGATGGTGGTTCTATTCATATTGCAGACAATTGATTCAGAAATATTCAAAGAAATCCACATCTCACTGATTATGAGGTTGAAAAAGAACGAGAGAAGTCATTGGCCTATGGCTAAGAAAACGCGTAAGTGTACATGGTCAAAGAGTATTCAAGAAAAGTTATGTTCACTTTTTAACTAGTCTTCTCTATACACAAGTTGAACAAGGTTTAATTACTGATGAAAGAGTTCATCAGATAGCCTATGTCCCATCAAAAATTGCACAGAACTATCCTAGATTTATTGTGAATGGGTATAGATTTCATACAAAGGACTATGGGCAGAGTAAATCTACCATGAACAGTGGCGTATGTGTTAAAGGAAGTACATACAATGAAAGTGAATATGACTACTATGGTATTGTAGAGGAGATCTTACAGTTGCAATATCTAGGACAAGACAACCATATATTCTTGTTCAAGTGTCATTGGTTTGATCCAAATTCCATTCGAAATGACACAACACATGGGATTGTCGAGCTTAAACATAAGTCGAAATTGAATACTTATGAGCCATTCATTTTAGCCACACAAGCCCAGCAGGTGTACTATACAAGCTATCCATCATCTACAAACAAAGAACGAAATGATTTGTGGGTAGTTTGCAGAGTTAAGTCAAGACTATTCATTGATTATGAATTGGACATGACTGATCAGACACCTGAAGAGGTCAACGCAGAATTCTTTCAAGAAGACTTGGTTGAAAATGTAGAGTTGACAGCTCATATTGGAGAAGACGAATCTGAAGCACCAATTTCCTTGTCTCAAGGAAATGAGGTCGAAGAAGTCGATCCACGTGAGATGAAAGGCAGTAGTGGAAGGCCAACAAATATTGAATGTGAAAGTTCTGATGAGGAGGAGGAATATACCAGTGATGAATGTGAAGATGATGATGAAGATGGGGTTGAATTAGATATATTGTCATCATCTGAGGAGGAAATGGATATCAATTAAAAATGGGTAGAATTTTTTCACATCTGTTGAGTATATTTAAAGTAGCTCACTTTCAATATAAGCAATTGACTAATGAACATTAATTTTTTATGTTCCCTATGAAGATATGGTGCGTGGAGCACGATCGAGCTCCAGTTCTGGGAGGAGCCTCCGTGGGAGGGTTTTGTTCCAGGCATCAGGTATGTATCTTGTTCTAGTGTAGTTTTCTTTATGTATTATTTATGCATAGTATTAATGCCATTAAAATTGTTACAACTTCTGGTTCTCCATCTGTCCCTCCTCCTGTGGCAGCATGTATGTATATTTAAAGTTCTACTTTCATTGTACATTGATCCTTATGCCATAAAGTTCTTATAGGTTCGGGTGAGTTTACACCTCCTCAACCTAGAGTACCAGGTATGTATATTTCAAGTTGCAAGTATTTGTATAGTCATTATTTATACATATTATTAATGCCATTAAAATTGTTACAGTTGCTGGTCCTTCCTCTGTGTCTCCTACTGTAGCAGCAGGTATGTATATTTAAAATTGTACTTTTATTGTGCATTGATCTTTCTACCATAAAATTCTTACAGGTTCGGGTGAGTTTACACTTCCTCATTATTTATGCCATCTACTCTTGTTACAGCTGCTGGTCCAGCCTCTGTGTCTCCTCCTCTAGCAGCAGGTATGTATATTTAAAGTTGTACTTTCATTGTGCATTGATTCTGATGTCATTAAAATGTTACAGGCTCGGATCAGTCTACACTTTCTCCTAATACAGTAGTAGGTATGTATATTTAAGTTTTCAGGGTATTTGTATAGTCATTAACAATAAGCAGTTGCACCTTGCTTATGTCGTCGTGCATTTTTGTCCAGGTTCGGTGCCAGAGGATGCTGTTAGTTTCCAGGAGGGGGGAGGCAGTTTTTATGAGAGCACTCTGCCGGAGGTGTGGATCAATGGGTACGTAATAAACTTGTATCTTTCATGAAGGAGGTATATTTAGTTCATAAATTCATAGTAACAAGTTACATAATTTCAGTGATAAAATAGAGCCCGCTCAAGCATCTCAATTTATCACAAGAACAATCAAGCACACTTTCCTGGGCCTATTCATAGATTCAATGATTTTTCGATAGAGGTCCAGGAGTTGTTGTATCAGATGTTCATGGTATTAATTTCTTATTATAATTAATTTGTTTTTATTCCTACATTCAGTTAACTAACTCTTATCTATATAGAGATTTCATCGATTCACGCGTCGTTCGGACGAGGCACGGTCTCGATAAGTATGGACGATGACCGCCCGATCAAATTTTAAGCATTTGTTGTATAATGCAAGGAAAAATGCACAGAAAGTTTCTCAGAGTGCAGACCCGACTCTTTGGAGGGAGCGGGCACCGACATGGATGAGGAGAGACTATTGGAAAACTCTGTGCAACATATGGGCTGCAGAGAGATGGAAACAAACATCCACAACAATGAAAGTGAATCGGGTGGCCAATCCAGAGGCCAACATGCATACAAGCGGATCTGTCTCCTTTGCAACCCATCAGTCCAGATTGGTAAGTAATTTGTCCATTTGTGATATCTTTTTGTCTTCCAGGTACTCATTTATGTCATGTTTTTCTGTCAAATAGGAAAAGGAGCTAAAAAGGCCTCCGACATTTTAAGAGGTGTTTGACAAAACACATAAGAAAAAGGGAACATATCAATACATTAGCGATAGAGCCCGAGAGGTGGCGATAAGTATTTACAATGTATTCACTATTTAATTTTTCTCGTTACAGATTAATATTACATTGTCATTTATTTTTTTTTGCAGGAGTCGTATAGCCAACAAATGACAGGGAAGTACGTTGGGGAGGAGGAGCAGCCGCAGTTAGATCCTGAGGTATGGGTTGCGGCATCTAGTGCCCCAAAAAAAGGCCATGTGTATGGTTTTGGGCACAGTATGAACACGAGCAGGGTGTTATCTGGCGTCTCGAGTTCAGCCTCACAGACTAGTGCATTCAGCACAGCAGCTGGTGCTCCAGGTACTTGTCCTAGTGAGATGATGGGCTTCATTACAGATACGATATCTGGTTTAGAGTCTCGTCTAGCCCAGACGATGGAGACTCGTCTGGTCCAGATGCAGACGTAGGTGACCGACGCACTCTAGGCCCAGCTCTCCCAGACCCTCTCCCAGGTTATCTCCCAGGCCCTCACCCAGCATTCCTCCTCAGGCAGCGCCATCGACATCAGCACAGGCCCCTCACGTGAGTAAATTGATTTTATTTTAGTTTTTTTATTTTAACAGTCAAGTTAGTCAAGTTAGTTTAAGTTTATTTTGGTTTCATCGACGCTCAATTTCATCTTAAGCAAGTTAGTTTAGTTAAAAACGAAGAACTTAGCTAGGTTTGGGGGTCCAAAATTAGACTCCGGTTTGTTCCAGCACGGTCGGGGCGATGAGTGTGACTTGTGGAAACTAACAGAGTTCAATTCCGACTCCCGGTTTGAACTCGACGTTCAAATTCACAATAAGAAAGTTAGTTTAGTTTAAAAATGAAAAACTTAAGTTTGGGGGTCCAAAATTAGAAATACTCATTCGATTGGCCTCTGGTTTGTTCCAGCACGGTTAGGGCAATGGTTGTGACTTGTGGAAACTGACGGAGTTCAATTCGGACTCCCAGTTTAAGCTCGACGCTCAAATTCATCTTAAGCAAGTTAGTTTAGTTTAGAAATGAAGAACTTAGGTTTGGGAAAATTAGAAATACTAATCTGATTGGCCTCTGGTTTGTTCCAGCATGGTCGGGCTAATGGTTGTGACTTGTGGAAACTGACGGAATTCAATTCGGACTCCTGGTTTGAGCTCGATGCTCAAATTCATCTTAAGAAAGTTAGTTTAGTTTAAAAATGAAAAACATAAGTTTGGGGGTCCAAAATTAGAAATACTCATCCGATTAGCCTCTGGTTTGTTCTAGCACAGTCGGGGCAATGGTTGTGACTTATGGAAACTGACGGAGTTCAATTCGGACTCCCAGTTTGAGCTCGACGCTCAAATTCATCTCAACTAAGTTAGTTTAGTTTAGAAATGAAGAACTTAGGTTTGGGGGTCCAAAATTAGAAATACTCATCCGATTAGCCTCCGGTTTGTTTCAGCATGGTCGGGGCGATGAGTGTGACTTGTGGAAACTAACAGAGTTCAATTCCGACTCCCGGTTTGAGCTCGACACTCAAATTTACAATAAGCAAGTTAGTTTAGTTTAGAAATGAAGAACTTAGGTTTGGGGGTTCAAAATTAGAAATACTAATCTGATTGGCCTCTGGTTTGTTCCAGCACGGTCGGGGCGATGGTTGTGACTTGTGGAAACTGACGAAGTTCAATTCGGACTCCTGGTTTGAGCTCGACGCTCAAATTCATCTTAAGCAAGTTAGTTTAGTTTAAAAATGAAAAACTTAAGTTTGGGGGTCCAAAATTAAAAATACTCATCCGATTGGCCTCTGGTTTGTTCCAGCACAGTCGGGGCAATGGTTGTGACTTGTGGAAACTGACGGAGTTCAATTCGGACTCCCAGTTTGAGCTCGACGCTCAAATTCATCTTAAGCAAGTTAGTTTAGTTTAGAAATGAAGAACTTAGGTTTAGGGGTCCAAAATTAGAAATACTCATCCGAATTGCCTCCGGTTTGTTTCAGTACGGTCGGGGCGATGAGTGTGACTTGTGGAAACTAACGGAGTTCAATTCTAACTCCCGGTTTGAGCTCGACGCTCAAATTCACAATAAGCAAGTTAGTTTAGTTTAAAAATGAAGAACTTAGGTTTTGGGGTCCAAAATTAGAAATACTAATCCGATTAGCCTCTGGTTTGTTCCAGCACGGTCAGGGCGATGGTTGTGACTTGTGGAAACTGACGGAGTTCAATTCGGACTCCCGGTTTGAGCTCGACGCTCAAATTCATCTTAAGCAAGTTAGTTTAGTTTAGAAATGAAGAACTTAGGTTTGGGGGTCCAAAATTAGAAATACTAATCTGATTGGCCTCTGGTTTGTTCCAGCACGGTCGGGGCGATGGTTGTGACTTGTGAAAACTGACGGAGTTTAATTTAGACTCCCGGTTTGAGCTCGACGCTCAAATTCATCTTAAGCAAGTTAGTTTAGTTTAGAAATGAAGAACTTAGGTTTGGGGGTCCAAATTAGAAATACTCATCCGATTGGCCTCCGTTTTTTTCCAGCACGGCTAGGGCGATGATTGTGACTTATGAAAACTGATGAAGTTCAATTTGGACTCCCGGTTTGAGCTCAACGCTCAAATTTACATTAAGCAAGTTAGTTTAGTTTAAAAATGAAAAACTTAGGTTTGGGGGTCCAAAGTTAGAAATACTAATCCGATTGGCCTCTGGTTTGTTCCAGCACAGTCGGGGCGATGGTTGTGACTTGTGAAAACTGACGGAGTTCAATTCGGACTCCCGATTGAGCTCGACGCTCAAATTCATCTTAAGTGTGATCAAAATATTGACCGAAAGTGAGTGAATAAAAATCTATAAATTTAAATAATTTATTACTTATAATAGTATTTCATTTTAACTTATTATTGTTATATATGTATTGTAGGTTCCTTCATCGGGTGGCGTGGGAGGAGAAGAGCACGAGGATGAGCACGGGGACGAGGATTCATGATTTTTATTTCATTATTATTATTGTTGTGGATATTTTTATAATTGTTGTTGACATTTTATTATTGTGGTGTTGTGGACATTTTTATTATTATTGTGGATATTTTATTATTGTTGTGTTGTGGACATTTTTATTATTTTCGTGGATATTTTATTATTGTTGTGTTGTGGACATTTTTATTATTTTCGTGGATATTTTATTATTGTTGTCTTGTGGACATTTTTATTATTGTTGTGTTGTGGACATTTTTATTATGTTGTCTTGTGGACATTTATTATTGTTGTGGTCATTGTTATATTTACACAAGTTATAGTGCATTTACACATGTTATTTTGATAAAAATATATATGTATAAAAAATAATTAAAAAAATAGAGACTGATTAGTGACCGAAATAATTCGGTCACTGTTCGGTCCCTACAACAGTAACCGATTTGTGACTAAGACAAGTCTGTCGCTATCAGAGATCGGCAGGCATCAGTCGTGATTCGGTCGCTGTTTTAGGGACCGAACAGTGACCGAATTATTTTGGTTACTAATAGTGACTGATGGAATTTAGTCACTAATTCAGTCACTAAATTAGTGACCGATTTAGTGACAGAAAATTCTGGTCACTAATCGGTGACTATTTAGTGACCGAATTAGTGATCGAATTTTCCAGTCGCTGATATCGACCTTCAGCGACTGAAGGATTTCGAGTGACCGAAATATTTCGATCACATATTTGTGACCAGAAATTCTTCACCGACAGTTTCGGTCTCTATTTGGTCACTATTTGGTCTCTGGCACTTTTAGTGACCGAATAGTGACAGAAAATGTCGGTCTCTAAATGCGCTTTTTCTTGTAGCGAGGGGGCATCCAACAAGGACACACCCCAATGAGAAGGGGGCAGCCAACAGGGCTAGGACACCTTCTACCGGTTCCGCAGACCACAACCCTGCACCGGTGAAGGCCACACCACACATAGGCTCTCTTAGCCTTCACGACACACCCACACGGACGCGCAGGCCGATGACGAACCCAACCGCAGCACGAGCAAACCAGCAACCACACTCGAAGCACGCGCCCCCAGCAGCAGCAGCAACACTCTCCTGCAGCTCACACTCGGACCCTGCTGGAAAGCTGACCACCTGCAATAAAGACCAAATGCTCACTTAAAAGCAACTCTACATGGACGGGCCAGCAGCACACGAGTACCTTTCTTTGGGACAACCATAGTTATTAACCCATTACAAATTTCGTTGGACCCCTGAGCTCTGATACCACTATAACGACCCGACCTCCCGGACCCCCTGCTAGGGACCCCCGAAGGTCGTGCCGCCACCCACGGATCCGAAGACCCAGAAGGGTTAGAATTTAGTCCAGTGAGATAAACAATGAATTCAAATAACTATAACAAGAAAGACTGTACATTAATAAAGAAATTAAATCCGACATGTCCCAAATAAAAGTACAGGTACAGAAAGAAGGCGCAGCCCTTAAGGGGCATACCCCGAGGACTTGCAAAAAGGCCACTTTCAACTCCCACTACAAGCGCTCACGCTCACAACTCACACTGCTGGCAATGCACGGCGCAACAAACCGCCACCACGACCGTTCGGCAACAAACTCCTGCGATAGCGAGTCCTTACCTGAAGAGAGTATGGGGGTGAGCCT
The DNA here is from genome assembly GCA_014218235.1 of Colocasia esculenta. NCBI lineage: Eukaryota > Viridiplantae > Streptophyta > Magnoliopsida > Alismatales > Araceae > Colocasia > Colocasia esculenta. Next base: position 24,958,995 of record CM024766.1, read on the forward strand.
CGCGAACAAGGCTCAGTAGGGATTACCAGTCCCTTACCAGCCAGAGCAGTAGGAACTCCAACAAGCGGAAGCAAAACTACTCTACAAAGCAGTAAAGTGAGAAACACCTACCACAGAGCACTACAAAGCAGCAAAAACAGAGAAACGCCTCGACTACAACCCGGGTCAGGCCAAACATGACTCCCGCAGAACCAGCGGAGTCAAACACATGCAGAAGCAACTAGAGCAATGCCGTGACCCACAACCAGGGTCGGGCCAGAGCAACATAATGCGGGAGCAAACCATCGGCACACACCCGCCGAGACAAAGAAACTCACGGAACACTAGAGCAACCATGTGAGACCGGAGTCTTACGACACAAGCACCAACATCTCGGACCTCCACGAGGTCAGGAAGGAACAACCAGGTGTCACCACGAGAGACACCGAGCAACCACGTGAGAAGCAACGTCTCACCACAGGCAAGACCACCTCAGACCTCCACCAGGTCGAGGGCCCACAAGCAGAACCACCCTGCACCTCGGACACTCCACGAGGTCAGGAAAACCACACACTCTGGTGCCACCACGGACGGCACCAAGGAATGGGTTACTGAAACAACAGATGGGTGCCTGCACCAGGCACCCCGAGAGAACCCGCAGAACGGAAACCACTAACACGGCCCACGAGGCCAAACTAACCAAGCCCATAGAACTAGACACGGCTAGGCTACAACCCCCGTGCAAGCTAGGGCAATGAGAAACCATTCTTGGAAACAGCGTGTGAAGCAACGTCACAACAAGAACAACCAAGCCACCGCCACAAGTGCCTTAGTCCAGGTCTCCCCTCCCGTCAGAGTGAAATGCGTGGACTAAGCAACCACAACCGGAACCGCAGTCCGGCCGAACTATGGCCCCACACCTGACCTCCCTACACGGCTCCGGAACCAACATAGAGCGAGGCAGTGAGAAGGACTAGCTGGTCCGCACCGGATGAGCGCCGAACCACCTCGGAGACCCAGACCAGCTAAGAGAGCTCTACAAATGGCTCACGCCGCTGCCCCACCGTTTTCCCCTTCTACTCCAAGTCCAAGACTTAAGCACGCCCGCCACCCGGAGCAACACCCTCTAACACAGGTGCACGGGGCTAGGGGCCCCAGGAAATGGTAACAACCTGTCTCGCGGACAAGCCCTCAAGTGCCAAGCACCAGGCGAAAGAGAACTAGCGTGGCAACTACCACAGAAACAACACAACTGCTTGTAACTAATGTTGGCCATTTATGTACGGCAGCAAGGTAACCTAGCTAGAGGGGGCGGGGTGAATAGGTTTTTCTGAAATCTGAAATCAAAACGTGAACACTTAAAAGTTTGGTTAGTGTTAGTGTGATGAAGAGTGGCAGTGCAGAAGCAAAAAAACAATCACACAAAAGGACACAGAGATTTATCCTGGTTCGGCCCTTCCCACATGGAAGTCCTACGTCCAGTCCCCAAGCAAACTCTTGAGATTTCACTAACCGAAGGTACAGTCCCCTTCAAGGACACTACAACACCCTGGATACCCCACCAGGTCTTCTTCTCTTTCCGGGCAAGAAGGCAGCCCACTTCTTTTCTAGGCTCAGAAGCAAACCTACTTCTTTTACAGGTTCAGAAGTAAACCTCCTGGAACAAACCCCAGTGTGGTTCTGCTAGACTTAAACCCCCAGCTAGGTCCTGTTGGTACAAACCCCAACAAGGTTCTGCTAGACACTAACCTCTAGCTAGGTTACACACTGTATACAGTCCTACAGTGGACAAGGGTCTTTCTTAGAAAAGAAAGAACAAGACTGAGAGCTAATAAAAGATGAACACTATGGACTTAGCTCACAGTCACAGACTCTCCCTCAAGATTACAATGAGCATAGGGAGAATGGAAGAGAAGAAGGCTTGAAGGTGATGAAGACTTCTGCTTTGAAAGCTTCTGTAGATTTTTGGCTCAAGCTCTTCTCTCTTTCTCTGAGTGTTTGTGGCATGAAGGTTCTTCTCACAGTTGTACACTCCTTGAAGAATTTTCAGGAAGGCTCTTATTTTCTGTTCTTCAGCAATGCTCCATCTTTTATATGAGCAGCTTTAGAATAGATCCGTTGAAGAGATCCGTTGTAGCTCTTCTAGTCGTTGCTGATCTCTTGTCTTGATCTACCTTTGGTGGTCTTTGAGATCTGTGAGCATGGAGCAGTGTGTCAGCACAAAATAGTGTTTTCACGATGACAGTGCACTCTGCTGTATTTCTCTTAACATGCTAAAACTGATAGGTCAAATCTTTTTCTGACACTGCTTTGAATCAAGCATGCAGCTTTATCTGTCAGAAGATATTTGCCTTTTCAATGAGCACCAAAAACACTTTCAAAATATTCAAGAGAAATCTATGTGAATATGACTTATACAATCATTGTTCATTTACAAGTAAATTGTTGCAAGTTTATGAACAAATCGATGTGAAAGACAAGTCGTTATGATCATTGAAGAAATCGTTGTGATCACTTAAGAAATCGTTATGGGAACGATTTCTTAACAAATCGTTGTGAAGGCAAGTCGATGCGTTCACTTAAGAAATCGTTACGGTCTAAAGAAATCGTTGTGAGAACAAATCGTTGTGCTCACTTATCAAATCGTTATGGAATCGATTTCCTAGAAAATCGTTGCGCTACAAAACAAATCGTTATACGATAAAATCGATGTTTCACTTAACGAATCGTTACACGATAAAATCGTTGTGTAACTTATGAAATCGTTGTTAGTGAAATCGATGTGGCACTTTTGAATAGAAATAGATGTATATTGAATGAACATCGATTTAGCATTTTAGTGCGCCATATTGCATCAATGTGAGACTCAGCATTTTGCTATGAGATTGATGCGACTCAGATGAAACAAAATATTCAATAGTATTTAATCAACAAAGATATATATGAAATCATCATAAGTTTTGTTATCACCAAAATATAAGGACAACCATAAAGTGGTTCAACAATCTCCCCCTTTTGGTGATGACAAAATTATGCGAATTTTCTGATAAAAATATATAAAGTATAGAGGTTTACGAAAATTCATACAAACTCTCCCCCTTTTTGTCACTAACCAAAAAGGAAGGATCTTACTATGGATTCCTCTCCCCCTTTGAGAGAATTTCTTACCATAGAGGGGTTCAACAATAATAGTTGATAATGAATGACTCCCCCTTAATCTGTGCTCCCCCTGAGGATGAGATTCCTCTTAATGTGAGGCAAGTCAGATCTTGTTGCTCTTGACCTTTGACATGTTGTTTGTCAAGTCTTCAAGATTTTTATCTGTATATAAAAAAACTTGCAAACATTGTTAGTAGATGAGGTTTAAAAACAGAAAACTAAAACTAAAGGATGACTACTTCCTCTTCAGATTGGAATGAAGTGAAGAGTTGGTAATCACCAATCGGATGTTTTTGAGCATCCTCTAACCATACCCATTTGAATGCCTTTTCCTTTTGTTCATCAAGAGTAGATAGGCATTTTCTTCTTTAATGTTGAAGCTACCTGAGGAGTTGTTTACAGAAGATGTCTCCTGAGAAGTTACTTGGATTTTATGAGCCTTATCCTCAGCTTTTTCATCATCAAAAGCTTCTTCAGTGCTTATTTCTTTAGAGATATCCTTTTTGAAAAAGATATGAGGCTCCCCCTCAATCTGAGGTTCCTCCTTTATCTCTTCTTCTTCATGTGGAAGGATAACTTCCTGAGGTGCTTCCTGTTGCTACCCTTGAGTGGCGACAGTTAGAGATGATGGAGTTATAGCTTCCTGTCTTGTTTCATTAAACACTTGAGCATCAGTAGGTATTTCATCCGTAGTGGGTATTTCTTCATATGTGAGCTTCAATTTGTCCCACATATCTTTAGCAGATATATATGCGGATACTTTACTGAATTCTATTTTAGATAAAGCACAACATAAATAATTCTTTGCTTTAAAATTCAATGATAATTTACTTTTATCTGCAGCTGTAATAGCAGTAGTGCCTTCAGCAAGAACAATAACAAAATCACCTACCTCAATTACCTGCCACATATCAAAGTCTGTGCTCGAATGAAGCATTCCATTCTCATCTTCCAGTATTGGTAGTCCTCTCCATCAAAGAATGGAGGTCTGGTGACTGATTGGCCTTCAGCATATCCTTGAGCTGTCATGGATCTTTGCTCTAAGATCGTTGGATCATCTTGAAAGTTCAGAGACCTGCTCTGATACCACTTGTTGGCAGCAAGGTAACCTAGCTAGAGGGGGGGGGGGGTGAATAGGTTTTTCTGAAATCTGAAATGAAAACGTGAACACTTAAAAGTTTGGTTAGTGTTAGTGTGATGAAGAGTGGCAGTGTGGAAGCAAAAAAACAATCACACAAAAGGACACAAGAGATTTATCCTGGTTCGGCCCTTCCCACATGGAAGTCCTACGTCCAGTCCCCAAGCAAACTCTTGGGATTTCACTAACGAAGGTACAGTCCCCTTCAAGGACACTACAACACCCTGGATACCCCACCAGGTCTTCTTCTCTTTCCGGGCAAGAAGGCAGCCCACTTCTTTTCTAGGCTCAGAAGCAAACCTACTTCTTTTACAGGTTCAGAAGTAAACCTCCTGGAACAAATCCCAGTGCGGTTCTGCTAGACTTAAACCCCCAGCTAGGTCCTATTGGTACAAACCCCAACAAGGTTCTGCTAGACACTAACCTCTAGCTAGGTTACACACTGTATATAGTCCTACAGCTGGACAAGGGTCTTTCTTAGAAAAAAAAGAACAAGACTGAGAGCTAATACAAGATGAACACTATGGACTTAGCTCACAGTCACAGACTCTCCCTCAAGATTACAATGAGCTTTGGGAGAATGGAAGAGAAGAAGGCTTGAAGGCGATGAAGACTTCTACTTTGAAAGCTTCTATAGATTTTTGGCTCGAGCTCTTCTCTCTTTCTCTGAGTGTTTGTGGCGTGAAGGTTCTTCTCACAGTTGTACACTCCTTGAAGGATTTTCAGGAAGGCTCCTATTTCTGTTCTTCAGCAATGCTCCATCTTTTATATGAGCAGCTTTAGAATAGATCCGTTGAAGAGATCCGTTGTAGCTCTTCTAGTCGTTCCTGATCTCTTGTCTTGATCTACCTTTGGTGGTCTTTGAAATCTGTGAGCATGGAGCAGTGTGTCAGCACAAAATAGTGTTTTCACGATGACAGTGCACTCTGCTGTATTTCTCTTAACATGCTAAAACTGATAGGTCAAATCTTTTTCTGACACTGCTTTGAATCAAGCATGCAGCTTTATCTGTCAGAAGATATTTGACTTTTCAATGAGCGCCAAAAACACTTTCAAAATATTCAAGAGAAATCTATGTGAATATGACTTATACAATCGTTGTTCATTTACAAGTAAATCGTTGCAAGTTATGAACAAATCGATGTGAAAGACAAGTCGTTATGATCATTGAAGAAATCGTTGTGATCACTTAAGAAATCGTTATGGGAACGATTTCTTAACAAATCGTTGTGAAGGCAAGTCGATGCGTTCACTTAAGAAATCGTTACGGTCTAAAGAAATCGTTGTGAGAACAAATTGTTGTGCTCACTTATCAAATCGTTATGGAATCGATTTCCTAGAAAATATTGCGCTTACAAAACAAATCGTTATATAATAAAATCGATGTTTCACTTAACGAACCGTTACACGATCAAATCGTTGTGTAACTTATGAAATCGTTGTTAGTGAAATCGATGTGGCACTTTTGAATAGAAATCGATGTATATGAATGAACATCGATTTAGCATTTTAGTGCGCCATATTGCATCAATGTGAGACTCAGCATTTTGTTATGAGATTGATGCGACTCAGATGAAACAAAATATTCAATAGTATTTAATCAATAAAGATATATATGAAATCATCATAAGTTTTGTTATCACTAAAATATAAGGACAACCATAAAGTGGTTCAACAACTAAGACAAGCCAGCTGGCACAAGCACGCACGACACCCCTTCCGGGAACGGCCTCCAGAAGGGCCGTCGGCCAACGCCGGCACCCATGACACAGCCCGAGAAATCGAAACACCACCAAAATAGCACAGAAACCAACGCTCTTCTAATAATCGATCGACGACCAAGCCATCGATTATTAGACAGACGCGAGCCTCCTAGCGACACCGCTAAGACACGACCACAAAGGTGTCACCTTCGATCACTGAACGTAGGGAGGCAACCTGCCGCATTCCCACCAGAATGTCCTAAGGGCACACCCTCCCCTGGGGCACACGCTGACACGCCAACCGTGGCCACAAAAAAACACCCACGGCAACACAGGCCTTGTTGCGCCCTCCTAGCCCGTCACGATCACATCGCGACGGTCAGGGCCATCGCGACAAGCACTCTGTTGCGACAGAGAAGCGGGTCGTGACAATAGAGTTGTCGCAACAGGAAACTGGGTCGTGACAACCTTATCGCGATAGCCGACCACGCCGCGATAGCAACCCTGTCGCGACGGGAAATCGGGTCGCAACATGACCTTATCGCGACGGCCATCTATGCCGCGATAAGGTCGCGTCAGACCGGGGCGACGCCTCCTCTGATGTCGCGACGCGCTCGGCAGTCGCGACATCAGCTGGAAGTCCGTCTGACGGGATCCACATCCCGTGATCGCTCACAAGCACTACAACTAGCACAACACGGGGAGTGGAGCATGGTGAAAGTAATAAAAGCATGCAAACACCCATTAGGACCTCCAATCCACACTAACAAGAAAGGGCACAAGCATCCCTACCCATTTGAAGAACCGAAACCCCCAAAGGGGCCTTCATGAAGCCACGGCTGCCACCTCCTCACTCCTCGCCGCCGCTCCAAGCTCCGCACGAGCTGCCGCTGGCAACTCCGAGCTCCAACCGTCGGAGAAGAAGGAGGAGACCTCTCCTCCTCGGAGAGGAGAAGGAAAAAGGGAGGAAAAACCAAAATGAGGGGAAAGGAGAGCCGACCAAGGCTTTTACCCTGCTGCTCCCAAAACGCGACGGGGCGGGGCGTCGCGTTACCAATCGTAACGCGACGGCCGCCCAGACCGTGACCAGATCGTGCCCATCAGGGGCGCTGCGACAACCTGACAGGTCAGTCTACCACGCCTGCCATTCTGACAGGCGGCAGACGCCTGTTAGAGGACCAAAAAGCGAAACCCTTGTCGTGACCCGTTGACCGGGCGCGACAAGAACGCGACGCGACCACTGGTCGTGACCTGGATGGCAGTCGTGACCTGGATGGCTGTCGCGATGGCCAGCCATCCCACACGCAGTCGGAAAGCTGGAAAGCCCGAGATGTTACAGTTAGTTTTTTTTCCTCTTAAGAAAAATATACAGATGTATGAGAAAAGCACTTGTGCAGTATAAGAGTGTACCTGGAAGAAGCCGGTGTAGGGGAGCAATCAGATAGGAAGAAGGACGTCGATGAAAGTGAAGTTGCCGCCGGAACCTCTGTTCATGGAACAACACCTTGAACAGTTGGGAGAAAGATATGGAGATGAGAAAACACAGAGATAGATGGTAGAGATGTGCTTGCTTTTTTTTTTTTTTGAATTCCAACTACGGACAGTTAGAGTTTGAATGTTAAAGTGTTTATATGTTGAGCGAGATCAATGGTGAGAAACGGAAAAAGATTGCATGGCTCTGTTTCTCACGCTAAACATGATGGACGTGGTTAAGGACTCTGCGGTTGGTTAAGGCAAGCGAGAGATGAGAAGTTGGAGCAGACGAGGAATGGGCTTAGACAATGTTAAAAATTTTCAATTTTTACTATTTGAAGTTTTTGGCTGTACAATTTTTTTAATTAGAGAAGTTTTTACGAGATAAAACTCTTCCTGGTGCTTCCACGGATAACTCTTCCTTTCAAACTTGAATTAAATGACAAATTAAATCTGATACCACGGTAATGGATAATAATGAAGATCAACAACATATAATATATAAAAATCTTTTATTTCAAAATATTATTTATACAGATTTATAATTTTAAATATAAAAAGTTATGTTACTATAAAATGTAAAAGTACAGTGAATATAGATTTTAATTACATTGACTTTTTAATAATCTATGATATTTCATACATTCTTTTCTCCAAGATCAATATTTTTTCTAACTTTCCCTGTTTATTTATATTTTTGTGTGACATTCTATTTAAACAATTTTCTTTTCTTTTTTTGTTCGAATAATGTTAAGCCACAGTTGTTTATTGCGTTGATCACTGAATTCATAAAGAAAAAAATTGAAACTAGTTTGGGAGGAAGATGTTTGTGGGGAGGAGAGAGAAAGATAGTGGAGGGAATAGAGAGAGAGTTTGTGGCAATACAAACATCATCCTGAGGAGAGAGATAATGGGTGGTTTCTATGTTGAGGAGCGAGATAGAGAGAGAGAGAGAGAGAGAGTGGAGGGAAGATTTTGATAGAAATTAACTCATCTTGGCGCTGCCACAATATGATAACTTTAAGATTGAGTTTTATTATTATAACATAAATACGTTACCCGTTACTATAAAACAAAAGCAACCCTAATGGGTAAAGTGAATGCAAAAATAATTATACTAAAATGCCTCTCTATTAATCTTCATTGTGCGTTTTCCAATGATGTCATTTTAATTGCTGTATATATTTTTTCTAAATTATTCATACGATAAGATTACTTTTTTATTATTCTTAACATGCTATTTTTTTTGTCTAAAGACTCGTCACAAAAATATATATTGAGATGAGAAATATTTAATACTAAGATGAGCACGTAGGTTTAAGATGCACTTCGACCCTTTTATTGACTAGTACATAAGTGGTGCATTGTCCATCATGCACGAAAGCATAGTGCACTAAATATTTCTTTGTTGGGATATCATTTTTAGAAAAAAGTGAATTACTTGGAGAGTTCATCTTCATGAGAGAGTTTTTATAATTTATTTGTGTTCGTCTCCGACATAAAAAAAGTAGATCTCACAATATAATAATAGGGTAAATTAATTATGAGTTCTTAATAATATTTGATTTATTTTTTAGTCTCTAACAAAATTGTAACTCATTACAATAAGTGTTATTTTAGTACAGTACAAATTAAATCACGTTACATAAAGACCTTCCTATTATAATCAAGACTTCTAATTAATTTTTTTATAATAATATATTGTGAAACTTAACCGGCACAAGACAGCAAGAGGGGGCGCACAACAAACAGTTCTCTACTTTGTGTTTGCGGATGGATCTATAATTAGTACTTGCCATTTTTATCAACTGAAGGCGACGTCAGCAAGATGTGAGTAAAAGTCCAATATTGCAGCCTTGTAGGGTCATCAGAAAATTTGTACGCCTCATACCCAAAAGGCCCCTAGGGTTTGGACGCGACTCAACATCCATAGTTCATGCATACACCATCTTCTTTTCTTCACCTCGCCCATCCACTTCCCTCTCGGCGGGCTCACTTCATTACAAGTGCTGCTGCCGCCGCCGCGGCGAGACGCCGAGGAGGCCGCGACGGGGAGAAGGGAGAAGAGAGCACCGCGTCCGGACCTTCTTCTTTGACAAGGTTTCCTCTCCTTCCTATTTGGGTCGTCTTGTTTCATTTGTTCATCTCTGGATTCCTATCAGGATTGGGAAAAGGTGGCAACATGCTAGGGTTTGAACAGCGGGAAGCACCGACCCGTGTTGGGTTCCAACCCTTCTCTGTCTCGACACTCCTTAGAGGCAGGGTGGTATATCTTTCGTGAGCTTTCTTTGGCTACCTCTAGATTCCGTTCCGGATTGGGTTTTGCTCCTATAAGTAGGAAACCATTTAGAATTGAGCTTCTTTTGGATTGTTCTCTGACTTCGTTTCATGAGTTTTGCGTCGCCTCACGTGGGAAATCCTGTTCTAGTGCATTCATGCGTTATTTAGGGTTTAGGGATTATCTAATGAGTGCTTTCTTGGGAATTGGGGGGGGGGGGTATTTGGTATGCGTGTTCTTTTTGGTTTGATATGGACCTGTTAAGTCTGCGCTGATAACGCCATTGTTTCTAAATTATTTTTTTCAGTTGTGATTCCTTGTATTATGAGGCCTTGGAGGCCATAGAATCCATGCATTTAAAGACTTGCTTGGAAGCAAATGACGAATCTGGCGACATGCTATTCATTTCCTATAAATTTGTCTCGAAAAGGATATCTTTTCTATTTGTTTGCGAAGGGCACATGGTGGAAATGATTCTTATGGGAGAGAATATTATGGGGCAGAGTACTCGTCCTTCTATTCCTCTGTTCGATGCTGTTATTTTGCCAGTTGGATATTGGATTCAATGACATCCTTATTTTGGTTGTTTCACTTGTTCGATCCTTCGTTTGATCATATTTTTCTACTAGAAACTCCTCATTGTGTTTAAGATAAACTTCATACATAGCTCGTAGCCTCATAGTATGTTTAACATAGAACAGATGGTTGTGTTGACTAGTAATCTGAGAGTATATTCTGTTTACAGTTGCTCTTGTGAAATTGTAGCTTCAAATAATGTAAAGTTCTCATCATATACTTGTAAGCCTACTGTTTCATATCTTATAAATCATCTGCATCCTCAGAGGGACTAGGATATAAAATGATGTTGCCAATTTGTGGATATCATGGCAGCTAGCCAGAAGTTATATGGAATTTGAAAATTTTTGCATTGTATTTGCGAATTAATTGTAAATACTGTTTCTAGTTTGGTCGAAGCTGAGCTTTTTATCTCAATTTATGCAATGGTGTAAAGTTTTGTTGAGGATCACTTGCCAGAAATGGAAGATTCTTGGGCAAAGGTCGGGAGAACCTTTGAAATGTTTGTGATGATGGGTTTGCATTTTTACCCTGTGCAAGCATTGTGCCCTCTCAGTCATTTCCAAATGGTACTGGGCACCTCGGGTATCTCTCCTGTTTCTTTGTCAGTTATCACCATTTTTGGCTTTTTTTTAGATTCCCATGAAAGTTAACTATTGCTGAATGAGGAATCCATTTGAAACATTGTTGTCCTCAGGTTGAAGTCATAAACCCTGAGAAATTGTTTTGTTTGTGACATACTTGAAAGTTGTTTGCTCTTGAATAACAATAGTATTATTGCAAGATCCTAGTAGATTTGAATAGTTAAAGTCATTGTTGGAGCTGATAGAACCTGGAAGGAGTGCTGGGATTCTTTTTTTGGTTTAGTGGTTAATCCATATGCTGGAAAATTGAATTATGTCCCATATGTAGTTTCTCTGTTATTTCTTGTGAAGGTGAATACTACTGTATGGAAATTTAATGGTGTTCTTCAACGTGATTTGCCTTTCTTTGTCATATTTTCTAAATGATTTGAAGAAATAGTGGAAAGCTTATAATGTTTTAGATATTCATAGAAATAGAGAAAGCATGCCTTGATGTACTTTAATCTGTTGCATGTAATGTTCATTGATTTTAAAGTTTTTTCCATTCATTCCGCTTGCAAAATGGTATGAACTGTTTCATTCTTCTGTCTCTGGGAATGGACAACTGTTATATATGAGAGACGGTGTTATCTAAAAGGTATTCAGTACTGTAATTATTTGAGTGGCACCATAAATATTCACTCAAGATATGGGGACTTTTCTGTTACTGTAGTCTTTAGATGGCATTATGATTTATTAAGATAGAGGGACTTTGGTCCTGTGATCTATTACTCCAGTCTTTGGACGGTTTTTTTTTTTTTTGATTTGTGTTTGGGATGGTTATCTTTGGAAAATGGTCTTCTTAGCGAGTGAATCTGAGAGTGGATTTGACAAGTCATTACTTTGGATGTTTACTGTTCTCTGAATGATTGATGCTCTTGTAGAAGCTTCTTGTTTTGGTGTGCTTGGGGGGGGCTTGAATGTAAAGTTCAATGTGCAGCTATGATTGTTTGTTGAGGGCCGCTTCCATGAGAATGGATGCTGAAGTTGGTTTCCATAGGCACCTGGATAATGAAGATTCATTAACATGCCTTTGGTTTTCTCAGTTTAGCCTGTGAAGATTTTTCGTAGCTGGTGAAGGTGAAACTGGTCTTCCTAGCCCTAACCACTGCCTATTGTTTTTTGGAAGTACGTGTCTTGGATGGTTTAGTTTTCTGTGCATTTTGCATGCTTTCTTCCTCGATTGTCTTTCAAGGTGTTGGGAACTGAAATCGCTTGCATCATTGTTTTGATTGGTCAGTTGTGTTGAATCAGGTTTCTTCAGCTATCCTTGTGACTTGTGAGCCACCTATGGGTAGTTAAATTTACATTTTGAATGGGACTTCTGCACGACCATTTCCATATAACAGGGCAACACATCACTTTGATAATATTCTTCAATCATATCTTGAGGCCTATTTGTAAAAAAAAGTCTCAAGTGTGGCATGTTTTGGTTGGTCACATCAGATTTGAGGATATATGTACTCTCCTTTTCTCCACTAGAGTCAAGATATGAACAACAAAAATAATCATGTTGGTTTTTGAATTTTTTTAGTTAAACCATGGTATATCTCACACTATCTGTAATTGTGTTGATACTGAAAGTCACAAATAATCCAAGTTAGTTGACAATAGTGTTTGGATGTTGTGTAGAAAAAACTGATGAGTTGCCATTTTTAGTAAATCAAATGTATAATTGGAAGCCAAAATTGTCCATCATTTTTATGGTTCATTTCCTTAAGCTTGTCTAAGTGTACATTGGCATAACATGATCAATTGGAAAATACCTCTCTTTACCTCCATGTTCTTGTTTTTTAATCAATGTGTTCATGAAGATAAACTCTGTCAATTCAGCCTGTAAAGGCCCACTTTTCCTTATTCATGAGCATTAGCCTGTTCTTGAAGCTTCAAAGTTTTGATATGTATCTTTCTAGAACGTATTAGTTCTGCTTAAATCTAAAACGTGGTCTTAGTTCTTTATTGCATAGCTACATCACTTTTTGCATCTGCTCAACTCTACCAGCATCACTTCTTGTACTCATTTCTTTGATGTCTTCTTTCTAGTGCAGATGAATCGGGAGAAGCTAATGAAGATGGCAGGTGCTGTTCGCACCGGTGGAAAGGGAAGCATGCGCAGGTTTTAGATTCCATCGATATATGCCTGTTCCCAAATGTGTTCCTGGGATTCTTCCTAGATCCAAAGTCTATCTGAAAGTTCATATTTTTCAAGTCACTTCTGATATGTATTTGCTCGTTGATTGAGATTTATGTGGTAAAAGTTTGTCCAATGTAACTAGAGCTTGATGGACACTGGAGACATTCATAGATTTGATAACAACTTTTGCAAATAAGAGCTTTAAGTAATTTTCACTGTCTGAAGTGGGTTTCTTTGAGGGTTGGGGGGGTGTTGGGAGATGATTTTTAGAGGTACTCTGAACTACCTGATTTGCTGTATATTGGATCTTGGACTACTTAGATTAATAGTCTTGAAAAGCTTGGGTGTCCTTAAAGTTTTACCTTGCATATGCTTCCAGGGAGGAAAAAATAATAATAAAACTCCTCAAAGCTGACACAAATAATGTATGTAATTGGGATCCAAAAATTTGAGTTGATTTTTCTGGACATCTTTTCAGTATATTGGAAGTTGCATTCACTGATTACCATGACAATATAATGTTTTCCAAACTCCTAACTTTTTTTTTACGCAACAAGGAGCTTGGCTCTATTCAGGAGTCCTGTGCAACACCCTCCAATTTTCTTCTCGTTCATGCATCCCTTATATTGTAACTTTGCTTCTTGCTGCTCTGGCTGGGTCGCATGTGTAGTATCTTGATGATAAGGCAGGGTGGTTCATATATTTTGTTATTTATGCATGTATCCATACTCAGAGTTAGTAATCCAACATTTGATTTTGCTTGACTGTCACCATTTTGAACTTGACTGACCTTTGGGTTTCTTGCTTGCTAATCAGAAAGAAGAAGGCAGTTCACAAGACTACGACGACAGATGACAAAAGACTTCAAAGTACTTTGAAGAGAATAGGGGTTAATGCAATTCCATCCATAGAAGAAGTAAACATTTTCAAGGATGATGTTGTGATACAGTTCCTAAATCCCAAAGGTAATCTAATTATTCAACTTATCAACAAAAACCGAGCCCAGTTTTTGCTCATCTGACCTTTTGTTTATTTCTTGCTTAGTGCAAGCTTCGATTCCCGCCAACACGTGGGTGGTTAGTGGTTCTCCGCAGACAAAGAGTAATGCTCATTCTTTTCCTTTAGTTGGTTTAAACTCACAACCAACCTTCCTTACGCCCATGTATATTATCTTCTTTTTTGGAGGGGTTTAGGGGATGTGATTTTATTTTCAAGGCGTAGTAGTTCTGCCATTTGATCAGTACTTGTAATCTTCATCTTTCACCTCTGTTTTTAGCAATTGACAGACAATTTCCCTGTTCAGACGTGCTCTCTTTCATGTCCTATTTTGTGTTCACAAGACCACGCTGTTTCATGGACCTGCACTTACTGTTTGGTTTTTTTTTCTTTGTGCCAGAGCTTCAAGACTTGCTTCCGGGGATTATCAACCAACTAGGTACCTTCCGTCTTGTTTTTCTTTGTTTCTGCCTTATATTCGATCTTTATTTCAGTAAAATGTTTATTCACTTTATAGAACGAAATTATGATATCTTGTCTGCATGACGATTCTCTTTGTTCTCGAGAGCCCTTATTTTGGTTTTTTGTTCCCCAAACATCCCAAGAAGTGGTTGGCATATGCATGTTGATTTGTTAGTTGTCTACTTTCTTGACGCTGACAGTGTTCTGTTGCATGAGCTCTCTGGGGATGAATACCTTGGTTCTTCCTTGATTGTTTGATTATTTTTCTTGTTAAAGAGAGAAAAGAAAAAACATGTGTTTATTGCGGGGTGGCGCACTTTCTCAGGTCCTGATAACCTGGAGAACTTGAGGCGACTTGCTGAACAGTTCCAGAAGCAAGCTCCTGGTGCTGCCGCTGCATCTCAGCCAGACGACGACGACGACGACGAGGTGCCCGATCTCGTACCTGGGGAGACATTTGAAGCAGCAGCCGAGGAGAACAAAGCGGCTTCCTAGATGGACGACTTCCAAAATTTCGTTTTCACTGCTCCTGCGAGTAGTAGTCTTTTTCTTCATGTGGTGTTTGTACTTCGATAATTCAAGTCTGTTTTCCCTTCTTATTTTTAGGTGCTTCTTCGTGGCATCTATGTTTCGCCCATGCATGATGAATCAAGTGCACTTGTAGAGTCGGAAATCTATATGCTTCACTTTAAACATGATGCTCCTTCGAACCCCCTTTAAGACCGGAAACTCGTTCAGCCTTGAGATCATCTCATGTCCACCCTAGATCTGGTCAAGAATCTGGGTGCCGTCATCTGTCCTGAGACCCATCGAAACCGCAAAAATATGTCCAATTAGCTCAAGCTTTGGAGCCCACATAAAGCAAGGATTTGCGGGGGCATACCCACATACAAGGATTTCAAACTAGAAATTCCTACTTTTTTTTTTCTTGTAAAATAGGTTAAAGAGTGGATTAAACTATCCCTAATTAGTTTAACCCTGGGGTATATAATCTGCTATCAAAGCAGACTTCTTATCTTCATTGTGGATAGAGCTATGAACGAGGAGGGTGTAGTCATAGAATTTACACTGAACGTATAAGAAATAAAAAGATGTGATCAACACCAAAATAATTGCGAAGATGATTAAGAGATGAAGATTAATTATCTTAGAAATATGAAGAAAATTCTTGTGGAAAGGCTGACCTGTGAGAGGAGAAGAAGAAAAAACAGAGACAATGCACACACACACAACCTGCTCGATGGAATGCTAGAGAAAACAAATCACTTTATTCAGATTTCGGTTTTCTCCAACCCGGTGGCTCTTGCTACACCTGACGCCATAGGCTTCCAAGAGCCACTGCTCTGGGGTCTTTTATAGGAAGAAGTAAAGAACCCCAGCAAATTCCACCTCATGCCCCCCTTGAGTCCCAACCAAACTCAAGAACCTGATGCATATCTAGAGTCCCAACCGAACTCCACCTGTTGCGGATAAGCCACCGCACAACATTCTCCACCTTGGCTTATTCATGCAAACAAAATTGTCTATTAGCTCCACTAGCATGACCCGCACCCTAGTTAGGTACCTGCACAGCTAGACACCGCTGCACACCTCGTGATATGGCTCCACCCCTCCCAATTGACATGAGAGACCTTGGCTATCATCGACAATGGAAGTGAACCTGACCTGCTTCCTCTGCACTCCATTGTCGATGATAGCCAAGGTCTCTCATGTCAATTGAGAGGGGTGGAGCCATATCACGAGGTGTGCAGCGGTGTCTAGCTGTGAGAAACTCTACTGAACCATAATACTCGTCTGGGACATCATCGCAGCTGCTCCTGTGTCAACCCTCCTTACGAGCCAGTACACACCGTCCATCAACAACCCCCTCAGTATTACCTGTGCTCCCCTGCAGACCCTGAGAACACCTTCAAGAGTGCATCAGAAGCCTCTTGAACTCAACCTTCCCAACGAGATCAAGTTCTTCAAATCTGGCACATGTCTGACCTTCCTAAGAGTTTGTATCTGCCCATCAAACATGCGCATCCGCACGGATCCAACACCAGCAACCTTGCACAACGCACCATTTGCCAGTTGGACCATGCCTCTTACATGTTTGATATTTGTCAAACATCTTCTGATCTGCACATATGTGAAACGAACTACCAGAATCTAAGATCCAACTTAAATCTCCCTCACCTGTGGCCATAGCACACAAGACTAGCTCATTGTCACCATCGCTGTCTTCACCCATTGCCTCAACTGTTGATGCTTTGTCCTTCTTTTTCATCATCTCTCGCAGCTTTGCGTCCTCCTTATGAACCGGACATTTCTTCTTTATATGTCCTTCTTGTTCACAATAATAGTACGTCTGTTGACCCTTTGCTTTGGAGCAACTCCTGCCATCTCTACGATCTTGCCTCTCATCAGATCTCCCTTGACCCCCACCTACGGTCAAAGTATGACTCTCACCTGATGTTCCCTCGTCGTTGATTTTCTGCCTCATCTCATTCATGAGTAGTGCAGCAACAACATCATCCAGTTTGAGAGTATCATTCTTAAACAACAGTGTGATCACTATGTGATGGTACAATGCAGGCAACAAAGCCAACATGAGAAGTCCTCGATCCTCATCATTGATCTTTACCTCCAAAGCAAGAACCTCCATCAATGTCTTGTTGAACTCGTTGAGATGTGCCTGTAGCTTCTCTCCCTCAGCCATCTTCAGACCATATAACTTCTTCGCTAATAGTCGATTTGTCAGCGACTTGGATTTGTACCTGTTTCCAACTTTGCCCAGATCATTCAAACCAATCACCTCACAGAGCGTGTTATCTGCCAGGAATAGCTGTATTGTGCTATTAGCTAAATCCCGCATGTGGTGCTACGTATCCGTCGTCAACGTCTCTGGCTTATTGATCTTCTTGTTAAGAGCCTTCGCTAGTCCTTCACGCATAGCCATCGCTGCCACCTCCGATGGCCTTCAACCATGCTGCAGCCCGCTGCCTATCTGTCGAGTCACAGCACGACGTTTGTCACTGTAGCCTGCCGCCTCGCGCTGTGGCACACCAAAAAATGCAGACCATATGGTGTGCCTCTGGAACGCCTACGCCTACACCGCCGTGTCCGTCACGGCCTGCCGTTGCTGCTGTCGCGGCAGCCCGCCTGTCTTGTTGCTGTGGCTGCCGCTGTAGTCGCGCCCTTTTGTTGCCGTCACCTCTGGCTCTGCCGTGTTGCTGGTTACCCCAACAGCCACCAGTGCGCCTGCCACCCTGCCGCACCGGTCTCCCTTGCATCCCCACGCCGGTCTCGTCTCCCGCGTGAACCACCTCCCGCCGTAGTTGTTTGCTGCTTCGCGAGCTTGCGCTGAGTGCCGCCGGTCTGGCCGATGTTTCCCTGTCATCGGCAGGCCCTTCACACCATCACGGAGCCGCCGCAGCCTGCCGCTACCACCGCCGCCGTGGCTTCCTGCCGCTGAAACCTCGACCTACTGCCGTCGCACGCACCCTGCTCCGGCTACGGGGCTGCTGCCACTGCCGCGGGCCTAGTAAGGCCATCGCCGCAAGCCTACTAAGGCCGCTGGGATGCCTTGTTGCACTGCTGCCGCGCGCACCCTGTTGCTGCCGCCGCGCACCACGCCGCCCTCGACACCAAGCCCCGCGAGCGTCGCCTCCGGTCAAAGCAAGGAGCGTACCGCCCCTTATCTTCATCGCCTCCCCACGGTGGGCGCCAAATGTTGTGGAAAGGCTGACCTGTGAGAGGAGAAGAAGAAAAATAGAGACAACACACACGCACACAACCTGCTTGATGGAATGCCAGAGAAAAGAAATAACTTTATTTAGATTTCGGTTTTCTCCAACTCGGTGGCTCTTGCTACACCCGATGCCATAGCCTTCCAAGAGCCACCACTCTGGGGTCTTTTATAGGGAGAACCCCAGCAAACTCCACCTGACTATGGCCCCCTTGAGTCCCAAGCAAACTCAAGAACCCGATGCACATCTAAAGTCCCAACCGGACTCCACCTGTTGCGGATAAGCCACCGCACAAAAGAAAATGTGGAGAAGAAATGTACTATTGAAAGTCTCAACCGTGGATGCCACATTTAGAATGCACCTCCCCAACATGATGCATTAAGCCTATGGATCAGTAGACAACATTTTCTTTCTTCCTCACTCTCCATTTGATTAGAGAACAACGGCCTCAGATTGTCTTGCTTGACTTTAACTGCCAAAAAGTTTAATGAAGAGGAAAACCCATTATATAATCATTTAATTGTAATAGAGAATACCCTTGAAAATTGGAGGGAGCTTACCTTAGAGGTCGATGTTAAATAGCAACACACCCCAACCCTCTAATGTGGGTGAAGTATATTAGTAGATGATCTAATAAAGAGAAACAAAGGAAAATGCCCATCTTAGATGCATGCACGAAGAAGAATAAAAGAATAAGAGGGAGAGAGGATGATACCCAAAGAGGCTACTCCCTAGCTTGTGAGGGATGAAGATAGGCTTGGAGCTGCAGCACGGTGCCCCCACGAGCTAAACATAGCATTCTCTTGCACATAAGAGCCCAAGGAAGATTATTTATAGGGAGAAAACCCTAACTCAGGTAGAAAGGATAATTCCAAACTAACAAATCTTTTTTTAGGAGATAAATACCCTATGGATGATCTCTAGGTGGTTTAAGGGAAAAACATGTAGAGACATGACCTAAAAGAACCTTTAAAGTCTATGGCTCTCACGAGGATAATGATGATAAATGATGTAATACGTAAGGAGTATATGAATTTTTGAGAACACATCACGTAGCATGGATGTGTTCAGAATGTGTCAACGCAATATGACATTCATGCAGAGAGGGGATGACCATATCATTGGACCATGACATGTTCATATGATGTTTACATGAACTCAAAATTTTTTTTTGTGGCTTTTAACATCTGAAGTGATATTGGGTATGGAACTAAGGGCGTTCACAATAGGGCAAGAAAACTCTTAAAGCAATGACCAACTTGTGGCATCATTAATATGAATATAAAATATGACTCAACTTATAGACTAAAAACGAGTGTCAACAGATTGCCTCTCTTTGATGCATGCTTAGTAAGGGAGTGAAATGTGGATGGAACGAAATGAGCATAAAATGGCAATGAAGTAAAGATGAAGCGAAACGAACTGAAAAGTGGGCATTAAAATTAAGAAACACCCATTACAACCAATGGGCGATGGGAGTTACCCAAAAAATTTGGAACGAGCCACAAGAAAGAGCATGCATAGATAACTCTTATTTAGAAAGAGAGCTACACTAATAAAGAAAGTGGAGATGATCAACCTCTTGATGAAGATGTATCATAGCCCTCATTAGTGATAGCTTTCACTCATTAGAGGAGGTGCTATCCCAGAGGGTCATGGTGCCACAAGCCTTAGTATGGTTCGCAGCTAATAAGTGGATCAAAAGAGGATAAGATAAATTGATTGGGAGAAAATTCCATAGAGGAACCATATTGACAAACTGGATTGAACAATTGGCTCAAAGTAGACTTTCAATCTTAAAAATGGAAGATTTTTGTTGATCTTAGTTTAGGCTTGATTGGACATTGTTAAGGAGCAAACCTTGACAAAGTATGAGACATGAGAGCTCAAAAAGTTATATAAAGCATGCTAGGCTAAAAAGAAAGAAATAATAAAATAAGAAAAAATTACATATATGCCCCTAGACCACATCGTATTCGAGGTTATACTCTTGAACTCTAAAATAAAAAATATTCATCAGTTATATCATTGAAGTTACTTAGCCATCAGCATTTGAGGAGTATTTTGTTGTCATCTAACACAACTATTAAAAAAGAGGTCAATTTACTAAAATATCCCTATTAAAAAGTAAGAAGGAGATAGAGTAAGAGAGACTAATAATATAATGAAGAGAGAGAGTGTGTGTGCGTGTGCATGTGCATGGGTTAGATGGGGGATGTGGGGGCCGGCATCGGAGGGAAGGTCTTCCAATCAGAGAGAGAGTGTGTGCGTGTGTATGTGCATGGGTTAGATGGGGGATGTGGGGGCCGGCAACGGAGGGAAGGTCTTCCAATCAGAGAGAGAGTGTGTGCGTGTGTATGTGCATGGGTTAGATGGGGGATGTGGGGGCCGACATCGGAGGGAAGGTCTTCCAATCAGAGAGAGAGAGAGAGAGAGAGAGAGAGAGAGAGAGAGAGAGAGAGAGAGAGAGAGAGAGAGAGAGAGAGAGAGAGAGAGAGAGAGAGAGAGAGAGGCTAGTAGCCAATGTGGGGATTTCAGAGGTGTTGAGCACATGTGTAGTTAAGTATTTAATTAGAGTTTTTGCATTATAATCATGTCTTGTTTTTATGACGACAAAATCCTTTATTATCCTGATGATATCAAATACTTGAAATCTCTTATTGTTTGAAATATTTTAAATTGATTTGATTAAGTTGGAAAAAGTGTTCTTCTTAATAGAAACAATATATATGCATACATATATTTGTGTGCGACACAAGATGCATGTGTAAAACTCGGCTAAGGTTGAGATCAACTTACCATTCTTTTGTGTGAAGTCGAAGTCATCATGGGAGTAGTAGTCCGACATTGACTACTATATATGCCTCTTAGCAGTCAAAATCTAACTTTGATTGACAAAGACTTATAAAGTAAGTCGAAGTCTCACTCCGATTGAGACTCAGTCGAAGTAATACTCCAACTTGTCCTCAAGAAGAATTCTAATCTGACTGATGATGACCCATAGCATAAGTCGAAGTCTCACTCCGATTTGTCCTCAAGTTGAAGTTCAACTTCGACTACTACTGACTAACTTTACAAGTCGAAAGCCACTTATTGGTAGTCGATGCCCACTTTGATTAATGAAGAAGTTTGTGGAGTCGAACTTCAAATCGAAGTTTAAGTCAATGTGTAACTCTGACTCACACTACAACTTTCTTCTATAGTCAAACTTACAATAGAAGCTTTATTACTTTTGTGACTTCCTATAAATAAATTTTAACATTTTTCAAACAAAAACACCTAAGTATCAAATATTGTCTAAAAACTTATTTTTGCTATACTGACTCATATTGCATTCATTAAGTGTCATGGAAAATTGAAAAGAATGTTAATTTAAGTCTATGCAAATGTAGCATTCAAAATGAAAAATACTTTTATAGTACATCTGTCATTTCAGAATTCCAATCATAATATTCAAAAGCAATCTATAAACTTTTTATTTATTTATTTATTTATTTTTTGTAAAAGGCCAAGAAAGGCCACAATTTTATTCATAAAAAGGGATTGTAACAACCAGAAGGATATGTATCGAGTCCATAAAACCAACAGAATAAAACCAATATAAAACTCCAAGGAAGACCTATCCCATGAATGAGTTCGCCGAAGAACTGCCCGAAGACGTAAGCCTGGTCGACGTGAACACCGCTCCATATTGTCGTCATCCGATTCCATCTCAGACATCTATTGATCAAATCGATATCTAGGCATGAATATATTCTCTACTTTAGCAAGGTCAGCAATGGCCATAGCCTTCATACGCATATCTAAAGTTGGAGAGTGAACTGGCATATTGATATCGTCTATCGGGTGTAAAGGGCTCGAAGAGCGATCTCGGACGTTCGGGAGACAAATTCTAACACCCCGTTTGCGAGATGGACGTGATATTCGTCGACCAGAAGATGACCCACTGGAAGTGGAAATTGAAGAAACCTTCCCCTGAGTAACTGAGGACTGACGCACCACTTGCGCAAACGTCATGGGAGTATTTGCCTGACCAGTATTGAGATCCAAACATTTAATGTTCTAATAAAGAAACTCCAATAACATGCCATAAAGGATGAACATTTATGTCATTTTTGATGCACTGCAATTCTTTCATATTTAAGAAAATGTACGATTACTGTGAATAGAAAGGACTCCATAAATGTATTGTCTAAGTATTCTTTTTGTCTACTACGCAATATCTATTCTCCTAACTCAACATACCATCCTGGAAGCACAAGAGGTTTTTCTTAATATGTGCATGCATGCATTTATTACAACTGACTACAATAGCATGCAAGCAACCCTTAGCCTAGTAAGAAACTGATCGTTACACTCAAGAAGAGTTTTAAGCAAAATGTCTGATGAAGAAGCCAATATAATTAATAGGGAGTCGAAGTTTGAGAGGACACAAACGTACAGATGATAGAAGAGAAGTAAAAAGAGAAACACATACACGAGAAGAAACAATTACTATTGAGTACTCAAGCCCTCAACTCTCAACACTTCAAGTTTTCTTCGCTGTGAACAAGAGCTTCAAGCCAAGTATTAAGAGAGTCCACTTAGAGTCAGGGAAAGAGTGCTTATCTCTGATAGATATCATCTTTCTTCATCTCTTTCTCTCTCTCTCTCTCTTAGTCTGTGTGCTCATTCTTTGAGCATCGCTATTGTAACAAGCTCCTTCTGTAAAACTAGTAGGGGGTTGATACCCTGTGTGTGTACCCCTTAGGATAAGGGAAGGCCTATTTAGGTAGGTGGGCTTATGCCCATTGGTGAAGGAAAGACTTATTGGGGGCAAGTGGTTGTAATATCCCTTAGAGAAGGGAAGACCAAGTTGAACTTGGTGGTTCTATTTATCTGGTTAGGTGGTGGAAATTCTAAGATGTTGTTTGGAGATTAGATGTAGGACTCTTGTTGGAGAAGAGATCCGAATCACGATAAATTTTCTGTGTCTCTTTGTGTGATTGCTTCCTCTTACACTTTTTTTTCCTCACTACACTAACCACTAACCATCTATTTTCAATTGTTAGTCATCTTTATTTTTTAGATCTAAAATAATTTCAAGAAGTCCTATTCACCCCCCTCTAGGATATTTAACTCCATTCCGTCCAACATGAAGGGGTCTCCCTCTCTAGTGAGAGAGAGAGAGAGAGAGAGAGAGAGAGAGAGAGAGAAGAGAGAGAGAGAGAGAGAGGACTCTACATTTGCTAATGCTATAGCCAAGACCATTACTAAGCTGTGGCTATGGATGGAGAGTAAGGAGGAGGAGGAAAGAGATCTTTAGACTGAAAAAATTGGATATTATGGTCGACTGATGTAGGTAAGTAGTCAACCAATTTTTTGGCTTGGCAAGGACGACCAAACTAGTCAACCGACGATAGCATATTGATCGATTGATTTTAACAGAAGTTTTGGCCTGTGTAGTGAAAGAATTCCAATCGACCGACTATGACAATTCGATCGACTGGTTACGGTCTAGTTCATGTCAGACTTTCTATTTTCAATCCGATTCAAGTTGGATTCTTTCCAAATCTTCAGGGATGCTTAGAGACTATAAATACAAGATTTTCTCATCATTGAGCACATCACCCAAGACTCCACAAGTTGAATCTCGTTGCCCTAGAGAGAGAGAGAGGAGAAGTCTTTTGCCTTGGAGGAGCTATGCTCATGCCCTAGATGTGTTTGTAGAGATTGATCATGCCCTAAACGTTCCAGAGGTGTTCCCATTGTTGTGAAGGCCTTCCTAAGTCAAAGAGGATGTATGCAAAGTGTTCTAGTTTGTGGGATTCATCTTGAGACGATTTCTACATTGACCAGTGCTTCTACATGTATTCGCCGAAAATTGACATTTGACGAGCCTATCTTTACGATAGAGGGAATCGACACTTGATTGTTTTTTCAATTTTATCCTTGTCAAGTCTCGTTTTTCTATTTGAACAAGAGTTACATAGTGTGTGTGATGGGTTTGCCAGGACATGTTTGCATGTTGCTTAATTTTTAATTGGGTGTAAATAATTCACCCCTCCCTTCTTAATTATCCATTGGGTCATTTTTACTTCACCTGTTACAACCAACAAGCAACGAGAATCATCAAAAAATCTCAAGATAACCACAAAAAAAGTTTGTACAAAATGCTAATGTCTAATGACAGAGAAAGGAGAAGAAGATAGTGATGAACCTCTTGATTAAAAGGTATCCTAACCTGATTGGCTACAGGTTTCACTTATTAGAGGAGGTAACAGTAGCCTAGCTGGTCACGATGAGTGTTTTGCCTTCGTGCAGCTCACAGTTAATAAGTGAATAGAAAGGAATGATCAATTGGATGAATTGGGATAAAGGGAAGGAGTTCTAGATAGGAACCATACTGGTAGAATGAACTGAGCAACTAGGTCGAAGAGAACCATTAGATTTAAAATGGAATGAAGATTTCTCGTTTAGGATTAAGTGCTTTGGGAAATGGATATCATCGATTCTTTTATTTTGTTGTTGTTTTGTTTGTTTATTTAAGATTTATTTTGTGTATAGGCATGTCAGTCACAAAAGTGACAAATGTTCTATCTCTGAGAGTCAAAGAGCTTGGAGTTTCATAAATATGTATGGCATCTGACTTTTCAAACGATAGGGGTATCAAGTCAAAACCAAAAATTGTCATACTATAAAGACTACGGTGTTAATTACATCTCTTTGAGAGGAGAAAACTCTTGATTAATTACCAAGAAGGACCTTATGGCGCAAAATTTATTTCTAAAATTGTTCGTTAAACAAAGGAATATGAATGATCTATTATTGGCTTCCTTGAAACATTTTTTTTTTAATTTTGAAGTGATAGTTAGTTAAATTTTTTCATTGGTTTGGCCTTTGATCATTTGGTGCAAAATAGTGTATGCAATTGTAATCTCATCATGAATATCATTGTGTGCTTGTCTTCTGTCAAAGATACATATTGGTATGTGATGAGCATTTTGAAAGAAGTTCCCTGTTCGGAGCATAAAGTTGGCCGTTTGTTTCATTTTTTTAGTTGAAATTCAGATGGAAAATCGCTCACAAACTTTCAAAATAGTTTGGAGATACTTTTGGCAAAATTTTGGCAACATCTCCCCCTATCTCGGGACATTTGAGGGAGATGTGTAAGTGCTCATTTGGGTGGATACGAGATGATCCCTGAATTATATGAGTATGCACAAAATGGTAACACCAAAAGTCATCATGAACTTCATATCCTTAAGGACTAGCCTACTAAAGGATCCGGGTTACCTAGGAATTCTAAATGGGATTAAGATTATGTTGGCTCACTTTGAAGTGCACCATTACTGTCCGACCCATCGGATCAACCTCTAGTTGTGTGATTGAACCCAAGAATGGGTCAGTCAACTATGGGTAGATCAAAATCACAATTTGGAAAGCAAATTCGAGTGAAGAGAAACTGATGGATTGTGTGCCATGTAGGATAAGATAGTGATCGGGAAACTCATTTAGGGCTCCATCGGTCTGATTTGTACTAGGTGCATGGCATTGGCATTAACAACATCTAGGTACTGATTTGATAGACACATAAACCCATTCATCATCCATAAACCCAAATTTCTGGTAAAATATTTACACAGGGTGACGTGAAATGCAACGGAAATCAAGCATGCGAATGGCCATTGTTTGACCAAACGTTGGACCCTTGGAGAACTCAAACCTTGGCTTATTTTGGGCAGGCTCAAGGGCTGCATCTTGGTTTTTAGGAGGTCCAATTTGTGGGTTTGAAAGCACTTTGTTTAGAGAATCAGAGCAGAATACACCTAAGTTGATATGCCCAAAATGTGTAGGATGGGAGTTGAATTTGGTTCAAAGTGAGGCTTTCAAGAGCTCTATTTGCAGCCATGGTATTGGCCTATGAGAGATCGACTATTTCCCCATAAGTGGACTGAGTTTACCAATTGAAATTTGACCTTTTGTGTCTTGAGAATCGATTCTGGGTGTCAAAGACTTGATTTTTGCTTGTCTGAGACTCGATTCTTTGATTTTCTTCATAACACTAGACTCTTTATTCGGACTCAATGCTTTTCATAGAGTCGACTCTTTAGTTTAAGATTGTCGTTAATCGTCAAAGTTGGAGGACAAATGATCTAGCCGTCCACACCAGTATGATAAGAACCCTCGCCGTCTGCCACTCTCTGGTTGACATACCACCTTGCCATCAACATCGCTTGATGTCTCCATGCCTTACTGTCAAGGACCTAATTGCCACATGAGTGATACTCTATTCTTTAGTCAAACTCGATTCTTTGATGCTTCCAGTTCATTTAGATGCCAATTCACCCATGTGTCGTTTCATACCTAACCTTTAATTGAGCTTGAGCCTTGACTAGTTAAGCCTGAGATTTGATTTCTTTGGCCCTTCGAGACTCAATTTTGTGCCTTGTTTCTCAAGACTTATCATTGTGAGACTTGGTTTTGAGCCTGATTTGTTGGGACTTGTTTCTGGATGGTGCCAGTTTATTTTGGTATCGATTCACCTTTGGCCTTTAGTTTGGTGCCGATTTATGGTGTCCCGATATTACTTTTTAAGTGTCTATAAGCACGATCAGCCATCACTAAAGATGCAACCCTTAACAAATCATGAGCTGTGAAGCTCAAAAGACCTATATGATACATGTGGGGCTAAATAGAAAAGAAAATGATCAAATTATTATGCAAATAAAGAGAAAAATATAAAATACCCAAGAATAATATTGCTAAGTTGAACAACAAGGGTCATGACACTATTTGCAACCCCAACATACGATGGAATCTATCGTCCCCAAGTCACACGTCCCATCAACTTATCCAACGATTAATAGTGTGTATTTAGATCATCATTTTTTTTGTTGAAGGGAAATTGAGATCATAGAATACATTGAGAATTAGTTGGTCCTTGAGATGCTATAATAGAGTAGATAGGCTATAGTCAGATGCAAAGGAATAGAGATAGAGATACATACTTGAATTTACCTGTAAGTGCAGAGGTTTCAATTATTTAATTATATAAATAAGCAAGTAGCAAACTAAGCAAATTACAAGTTAACAGCCTAGAATAGAAACAAACATAATTGAAACAAAGTATTGAAGAACTGTCAAGTTTATTCATAGAGAGTCCTCTCATAGAGTCATTGAGATGAGGGAGAATAAATACGAAAACTTGAGAAAGATTAGGTGGGACAATAAACTTTAGATCAAAACATGTGTAAAACTGAGGAGGACAGAGACAAATTGGAAAGATGGTGTGAGCAAGACGTAGACAAAAGTAACAAAGAAATTGTTGAGATTCAAGTGAACAATACTTGGGAGCTAATATACATGCAATCTTAACAAAGTTGATTAGATCTATCTTTGGTCTTGATGAAACTCTTTTTAAGTGGGAGAAAATAGATTCTCATAATTTTATGATTTTTTAGAATTTTCTATTTTTTTGGTTCTGAGAATTTTATATTTTTTGAATTTTAGGGTTATCTATTTTTAGGTTTTAAAAATATATGATTTTTTAAGTTTTAAAAATATCTTATTCTTTGGGTTTTAGAAATATATGATCTTGTTTTAGATTTTAAAATATATATATATTTTGAGTTTTAAATAATACCCAAAATCAATGTAAATTCTTCTTAAAAAGATGCATGAGACGGAAGGTATTCACTCTTTTGCTACTACATTGCTAGAACTAGTTCAAACCATTAGTTAGAAGTTCTCGTTTATTTCTTGTTAAAGACCACCTTAAGATTGGACATGTATTAAGAAGTTGACATCTTATAGATGACTGTCCCTGATTTTGAATGATGTCATTACAAAAGCCGTATCCGGAAGATAACCCAATCTTGTAGGGAGGAAGAGAAAAAAATTCACAGATAACCTAACCTAATGTAGTTTTAAGGATGAGAATATTTGCCAAGGTGGAATTAATTAAATAAGGACAGTTTCTTCTACACCCGTGATACATGTGTAAGTGGTATCGTGGGTCTTTGTTAACAGTTTTACTCATGCAACGTCGGAAGAGTTGAGATGGAAGTGTTACTTCCTTAGATTTGGTACATTAATCTCTTATTAAGAAGAAGCATGGTCCACATGAATAAGATTGTCTCATAACATGCTCAGTATCCACCTCAATACCTCATACCCATCGTTTTATCTTAATTTGGGGTTTATTAACTGAGACTAGCTTCATTTGACATTGCATAAGACAAGTGAACCAATTGATAACTAGGTAAGCTGTAAGGCCCAAATAGCACGCTTGTTCGCCTCGGCCACGTTGTCTGATGATCCCAAAATCGGGCGTATTAATTAATTGTTTTAAGAGAAACAGTTTTGTAACATTATATAGTAACATCATTTGATAATATCACCATTAAAATTGTGCCACATCAGTAACTGAAATAAAGAAGTTAAAAGCGCCTCATAAATGATGATGTTGTGGTGTACTTTGATTGGTGTGTTACTTTAATGTGTTACCAAATGATGTTATTAAACCATTTTTCTTGTTTTAACCAGTTAATTATGAGGTTCCAGGTCCAATTTGCCGATCGTTTGTTTGGATCCCCCCTCAGGCCATTCCTGATCCACTTACCTCGATGTAGAGGTCATTTAGTTTAAGACAAAAAAAAAATGTAAGATACAAAAATGCTGCACCACTTTATCACGCAAATATAATATGTCATGCGGAATAATATAATATAATATTATAATTTTGTTGATTTTCATTTCTTTTTTAAAACTTTTCTTTTATGTTCTCCTGTTAGTGATCAATAGCATGCATCTATAGGCATCGGTCTGCGATTTGGGTCCATGGGGAGGGTTTTCGCTTTGGCACTTGGGGTTGTCGCTTGTGGGCATTTCACTCGGTATGAATTAATGAAGTGATGTTTTGTTGGCTGCTCGGTGTGTTCTTGGGCCGTTTGTAAGTATTGTTACCTGATCATAAAATATGTGACGATTGAACAATGTTGTATTTAATTTTCAGATTATATTTTTGTATTCTCTCCCACCTTTCACCAACCTATTACGTTTTCTTTCCTCTGAGTTTCGAATCCTTCACGTCGTGGAGGGTGGAAAACCAAACATTACAAGTTGCAAAACATTGTTTTGGGTCAAGTACTAAAGGATTTTTTTTCTTGAGACAAATTTAATGCACTTACGGTAGTGCCGTAAAATAGTGTCAACGTGGCGCCCACACGATAATATGTTGGATGCCACATAATTGATAAGAGGCGGCGATAGTCGGCGATTGGTGACGATCGGTGGCAGCAGATGGTGATATTGACTAGCAATGGTGGCGACTTGATTTTAAAATATAAATCTAAACTCTAAAATAAAAATTCTAGACTTCAAAATATATAATTTTTACTCCAAAAATTACCTTTCAGATTTAAAAACATTGACTGAATTTCTAATAATATTTTGAGCTCTAGAACTCCAAAACATAAACTTTGAACTCCAAAACACAATTTAGACTCTAAAATAATGATTTTGTATCCCAGTTAGGCTCCAAATTACAAACTTTAGGCTCCATCTTGCCTCCAAAATATACACTTGGGCTCTAAAATAATGATTTTCCACGGTCAATCGTTGGTAGCCGATCGCCGATCAACATCGTCTATTGCCGGTGCTGGCTGCCGTTGCCATCACCTATTGCTCCCTACTTACTTGAGTTACCATCCTACATTAATCAAGTACAATAAATTCTTCGCCATTTCTTACTCTAGGTATGCAACTAGATTTTAAATTAAGTTCATTCGGAACTAGGTGGGTCGGTGGTCCAACTGAATAGGTACTCCTAGGACCTGTTCATGGACGTATTTACAATTTCGGTCAAAACATAAGACAAAACAAAATTATTGCATGTGTTCTTCTGCTTGCATAAAGAAGCTGAAATTTATTTTAGTTACCTTTCTTTTGCTTACAGTGCATTTTTGTTCTAATTAACGTTTTCTTCTTTCTTTTAGTAATCAGACGTCAAAGGACTGTTGTCTAATGTTAACAAATGCAATCGAAATTTGTATTAAGGAGGGCTATACATGCTAAGATTGTCATGGTGCATCTATGATTTTATATGCAATTCAAAGAAAACATTGTACAATTATGTAAATGTTTATAATGTATATGAGAGTCACATTGTAAAATAACTGTAGTTACATGCCATTCATGTTGCAAAGGTCGTGTGAGTATTTTGGTTTCTCCGTTAAGGGTGGTTATGTGACGTTTAACGTAAGGATTTTTTTTTCCCAACAATCGGAAGCACACGACAGAGGGAACAACTCAACTTATCTAAAGTAAGAGAGTACAGACACTTAACATGCATTCATTTTTGCTCCAAAAAACTCAAATTTTGATTTAATCATAATATAATTCTGCAAATGATATTTTTCTCCGTTCAAGCAATAACTTACATGGCTTAGCAAGAAAACAAATTAATCATAACTAACCTACTTAGAATAGTTCAAAACAAATCCTAATATTAAGATAATCTTCACCACGAACTCTTCAAACTCCGAAGAGATATGCCTTCTCAAACTCTGAACTCTCTGGATCCTCTCTGAAATTATCTAAAAAATATGTCTGGATTTTCATGAGACCATAGTAGTAGAACATTTTGCAGATTCCTTAAGCACAATCTCAATATCATATTTCCATTAACTTATGTTGACTATAGACATACACAATCAAATAGTATCGTAACACAAAACTTAACAGTTGAAACTCAATTCTCATGTCATACATAGAGTGTAAGCACTACAAGAAATTTGAGCTCTGCCTACGAAGTTTCTTACGGTTCAATAAATCCGTAAGTTATTCGTATGGATAGACATATCTATGCTTACAAACTATACATGTCGTAAGGATATTAGATGAATTTTGTTCTTGAACTTTTAAGATATACATATCCCTATGGCGTAATATCGTAAGCATATAACATTATCATATACCTACGAAGTTTGATACAATAAATATATAATAAAATAATATTTTTAACATTGGGCGCCCATTCTTTGGCCTCCCGCCCGCCCCGATTGAAGGGGAAAAAACCCCCCTCCTTCCCCTTGCCTCCACTCTCCTCCTTCCCATTGCAGCGGCGAAAGGGGAAGCAAGCAGTGGCGTCGTCGGCAGGTACTGGAGAAGACTCTCGGTGACGGCGTCCGCACTGGAGAAGACTCCCGGTGATAGCCTCCGCACTGGAGAAGGCGGTAGCAGGCGGCGGCGTCGGCGGTTTAGGGCAAGCAACGGCCTGTGCCTGATGGTTTAGGGAAAGCAACGGCAGCGGAAGAAGGCGGCGAACTTCCGACGACGGCAGGGGAAGGACACTCTGGCCAACCCCTCCTCCTTCCCCTATTCCTCCGCGAGTGGCTTCTCACTTTCACTTCGGTGCGGGGGGGGCCGCAACAGACCCCTTCTTCCGCGGAGGCTTGCGACGGGCCTCTGACTCTTGCTCGACTTTTGCTACCCCCTCGTCCAGTCTTTTCGGGGTGTCCGCCTTGGGACGCCGCTGCGGGGTCAGCAGGGTGGGCTTACCCCACTGCGACGCGGGATCAGAGCAGGGAGGCAACAAGGCGGTCGCGACGTCGTCCAAGGCATCCAGTGTTTCTGCCATCGAGCAGCTCAAGACGTCTACAGGCGATCGTAAGTTCCCTTCACCGATCTCTCACCTCTGTGTGCATCTGCTGCTAATGAATCTTCCATTGAAGAAATGTTCGATTGTACTCCGAGCTAGGAAACATAGAGATGAAAACAAAAGAGATTTGCATCGTGTTGGATTAATTGTTTTCTTATGCACCTTGCTACGGTTCTCGTCGATTGCATTTAATGTGTTTCTGCAAAACGAGTAAGTCATTAAAATCTCTCCTACGGGTCTCATGACAATAACTTTTGTGATGACAGAGCTTTACTGGTGGTGCAATCCACTATTTTTTTTTCAAAAAATATTTCCCCAACTGCGAGTGCGACAATGGAGTCCACAATCTACAAGAAAACCCTGCCTGAGCACAACCGATTTCATCATTATCCTATAGAGGTCTGCCTATGACCATAGGGAAGAAGTGAAGAAGGGAGATGCCTGGGTTTAACTTGCTAAATTTCTTGTACATGAGAAAGTAAATATGCATGTTTTCCCATCTCATGCAGAAGGCATTCTTCTACAATGGTTGTTGCCTCATCTCATGCTATCCTGTCTTCTTGTCAAATTCATTTAGCAAAAATGCAAAACCATCCAAATTAGAGCATTTTGTTTCTGCACAGCACTATGTGTCTCAGATAAAACCTGAATGTGATGCATTTATAAATCTGTTGCAAACCTATCAATGTAAGTCAACCTATAGTGGAGCAGATTTTCAAAGTAGCTTATGCTCCTGGATGAGCAGCATCCTTCTTATTCTTTATTCAGTCAGATGTGGAAATTAGGATCACCTCTCATGTTTCGAGCATTATGTGGCTTTTATCAGGAAAAGAAAGATCACTTAGGTTGATAGACACAAAGCAAAATAGATTGTGATGTTATCTACCCGTTTTGTGAAGATCAAGCAGAGGATGTTGATCATTTAATGTTCACATGCCCTAGTTTTCTGTGTATTTTGTGACTGTTGTTATGCTTTTAATTTTCTGCCCGAAATTTTTCTTAACGTCAACATCAATTGACGTTAAGGGCTTGTTGACGCAAGATGTGTGCCGTTTACAGTCTGACCAGAGAATCTAGACATCAACACTGAATGACATTTATTTCTAGTTGACGGCAACAATGTGGTCGTTAACTTCTCCGACTGCGTTTGGGATTCTAGATCTGAAATCGTCCCGATTTCTCCAGAAGACAGATATGGAAACCCTAAAACGGTCATGACTCTTCTTTCCTAGGTTGCCTACAACCCCAATCACCTATAAGCTGGGTCATCTCTGCAAAGGGAGGACTTTGGCTCAGTTAGGGCTTTGGGTTTCGGGGAGAGAAAAAGAGAGAGTTTGAGAGGGTTGATCCAACGAACCAGAGTGCATCGACGATCTACTGCAAGGAATGTGGGGAAGCTCTCCTAACGCCGGGAGATCGTCTGCAAGAGCGTGGAGGTCGAATCGAAGCGTGGAAGTGTACCTCTTTGGCTTGGCTGAGGAGGGCTTCATCACCCAAATTCGATCTTCAGGGAGTTTTTTTGAGGTAAGTAACTTAGAGGTTTCATCCCTAGACCTATCACCTAGAGTTTTAAGATTTTTTTTGGATTTTATCTCGTGTTTTGGACCCCAATTCTCTATTTTTCTGTGTTCGGTCTGCACTTTCTGCAGACAGGAGGTTGACGGCAACATCATTGTCGTCAAGTTCCTGAGTTGATGGCAATCGATCATACCGTTAACCCATCCTGACGGCAAACACCCTTGCGTCAAGTTCTTCTGATTTTTCTAGAATAGTGTTTTAACACATGTGATGTGATTTTTTGGGAATTTTTGAATGTATGCATACATTTATAAATTTTGTCTTGTCAGATATGTTTAGTAGATTAAACTATGAAATCTTGATAAATTTCTGATCATAATTTAAATTATAGAATTCTGTTATGAGTAAATAAGTATGTTATGTCAGATTTAAATTCGTAGTAAATATGTATGATATGTGTTATTGCCACATAATTTTCCATGAACTTAAGATTTCTGTGTGCATGTTTCAAGACTGTTAGAACCGTCAGTTCACTATGTACCTCA
Source organism: Colocasia esculenta (assembly GCA_014218235.1). NCBI lineage: Eukaryota > Viridiplantae > Streptophyta > Magnoliopsida > Alismatales > Araceae > Colocasia > Colocasia esculenta. The sequence continues at coordinate 24,992,952 of CM024766.1, forward strand.
TTTAATTGAATTATCTTATTAAATTACATGAGATCTCTGTTAAATATTAAAAATAGATGTAATGTCGTGAAAAATTTTGAAAATTAATCATCTGATTATTCCATGCATAGGGTTCATGTTTGAAATTTGAGCATGATCTGACATTTGTGAATACTGTTTTCAATTATAAGTCATTAAAAGTCATATTAAGCATGATTAATCATGAAACAATATTTTCTGATGATTAGTATCATGTTTAGGTTCTGTTAAGCATGTATTAGCACTGTTAGACAGTCATGATAAATTTGTAATCTAAAATATGTGTTGAATCATGAGCATGTAAATGGATCATTAAGTGCATGTAAACCTGTGTTAAACATGTGATCAATGTGAGTGATGTGATTAAGTGATATTATGTCGAGATTGACACTGCTACCATAGAAGCCTGTGGAGCTGTACTGTAGAAAAGTCCCTATGGGAAGGCTCATTGTGTATTTGATATTATGTGGACATCATGATGAAATTCCGGAGGTGGACAAGTACCACTGGTTATGGTGGAGAGGACTTCTCCCGGTTCTACGCAGTTATCAAGATTCGTCACTATAATGCCTAGGTGACGGGTATGTGTTATGTGTGTGATGTGTCCTTCTTTATGGTGGTTCGGACTATGTGTCACAGTAAAATAATGTGTAAAGATGTGAATTATGTGTGAATGTGGTAAGTGATCATGTGAAAGTGATGTGCTAATGTGTTGCAATGTGAAACCATGTGATTATGTTATATTTATGTTAAAACAACAAGAAAAATGTGAGAATATGTGATATAAAAGCATGTGAAATGTGATAGATATCATGCTAGTGTTATTAGTAAACATGTGTTTAATTCCATAATTAGGTTATTTGTAAATGTGCTACGAATGAGTTATGATTGATACCATGATTTAAGCCAAATCTATGTGTAGATAGCATGTTATAGATTGTTCATTAGCAATTGTTTAATGTGACATGAGCCTTGTGATAAATTGTTCTTTATGTTAAAATTGAGTAGTATGAATGTGATAAGTGTATGGATGTGCCATAGGTTGTTTGCTGAGTCTTTTGTGAAGACGCATCCTTGTTTAACCATATAGGTGAGACAAGTGTTCCCAAGATTGATGAGGAGATAGTGAGGAGCGACTCCGAGCGAGAGGAGTAGTGGAGATATTGGAAGACTATCTACATAGCTTGTACTTTTCATTTGCTAGTATGTGAAACAATGTTATGATATGGACTTGTTTAGTTATGGACTTTGTTTATTTATACTGCTACTATATAGACTGTGGGATGTGTGTAATGATGATGGAATAAGAATTTTTTTTCTTCCGCTGTACTTTCTTTTGTTATTTATGTACATCACAACCTACTGTGTTGTGTTGGGTACATGTCACATTATGACGGCGCGCTTTATATCGACGTGGATTTGTATAATCGTACCGATATAAAGGGGATCGTTACATATAGTACATTATCGGATATCGAGAAACGAAGTCATTGAAAGCCAAACATATACAGTATAATTAATCATCAAGAAGTAACACTTAGTCATTGAAAGTCAAAACATATCATATGTAGTGTACTTAATTGATTATCAAGAAGCAATATAGTCACTGGAAATCAAAATGCATTGTATACATAATTAATTATCAAGAAGTAACATTTACTTGTAGAAAATCAATTATCTTTAGTGAGACATAGTCGATTATCGCGACATATGATCAATTATAGTGCACATTAATTGTAGGGTATAGTCACAAAAGTAGGATTCTTGACAAGTGAGATGTAATCGGCCATCAAGACACATTATCAATTATAGTGCCCATTGTGGGTACTATTCACAGGAACAAAATACTTGACACAATGAGATATAATCAATTAAACACTATGAGTGCTTATTCATAGAAAATCAAACTTATGACCATGATACATAATCAATTATCGTGACACATAATTGATTATAGTGTTCACTATGGGTACTTAGTCAGAGAAATAGAATACTCGACACAGTGAGATATAATCGTTTATCGCCACACATAATCGATTATAGTACATATTGTGACATTTTAACTGCATAAAACCCATGCCACAGTGAAGACATATCGATTATCGGAACACAATCAATTATAGTACTCACTGTACTGCAGAAGGAATCAAAATCAAAAGGAAAAAAACTTAATTGATCAGTGAGAACAAAACTTCAGTCACTACAAGAAAATGCGCTATTTCCGACGGACTGAATCCGTCGGAAATCCGACGGTATTCCGTCGGAAAAGGCGCCTTCCGACCGCTTTCCGTCCAAAGCTCGTCGGAAACTGTCCGTCGGAAATACTTGTTAGAAATTTCCGACGGATGACAATTCCGTCGGAATTCGGTCGAAAACTCCGACAATATAATCCGTCGGGAAAGCCGTCAGTATTTTCCGACGGAATTACCGACGGCGTTTTTTTTCCGTCGGTAATTTATCAGTTCCGACGGATACTTATCCATCGGAAAATCCGTTAGTATGTTCCGACGGAATTACCGACGGTGTTTTTCCGTCGGTAATTTATCAGTTCCGACGGATATTATCCGTCGAAAAATACACCATATTTTTTTTTAAATAGGCAAATAAAAATGATTTGTCAACATTGCTACAATGTCAAACCTGCTACAATATTCATAAATTTAGAAAATATTCACAATCAACATAAAATCATAAAATACAATAAATATAAAATCATATAGAATAATGAATACAAAAATCAACATAGATCTGCTGGATCGTCTGCTGTCCCTTGCCTCGTCATCGTCTGGAGCTGGATCCTATATTAAAACAAATTAAAATGAGAAACATTAATAATAAATAAAAGACATATATTATTTTCAAAAATAAAATTTAAAACATGTGATTATTCTCAAGCTTAATACAATACTATTTTTAGATCCATCATTTTCTTGGGTGTTTTTAGATCCGTCCTTTGAATGCCCAACCCAATCCGGAGATCCAAATTGGATTCCGTCAGTTCCCACACGTCACTTTAACCCACCCGGTCGTGTCGGAGAAAACGACACGTCGATCGGATCCCTATTTGGGATTTTAGACCCCCGGGTTGCGTGTTTTAACCATTTATATATGCTTGGCCGTGTTTTTAGATCCGTCCTTTGAATGCCCAACCCAATCCGGGGATCCAAATTGGATTCCGTCAGTTTCTACACGCCACTTTAACCCACCCGGTCGTGTCGGAGAAAACGGTACGTCGATCGGATCCCTATTTGGGATTTTGGACCCCCGGGTTGTGTGTTTTAACCTTTTATATATACTTGCCCGTTTTTACATCCGTCCTTTGAATGCCCAATCAATCCGGAGATCTAAATTGGATTCCGTCAGTTTCTACACGTCACTTTAACCCACCCGGTCGTGTCGGAGAAAACGGCACGTCGATCGGATCCCTATTTGGGATTTTGGACCCCTGGGTTGCGTGTTTTAACCATTTATATATGTTTGACCGTGTTTTTAGATCCGTCATTTGAATGCCCAACCCAATTCGGGGATCCAAATTGGACTCCGTCAGTTTTTACACGTCACTTTAACCCACCCGGTCATGTCGGAGAAAACGGCACGTCGATCGGATCCCTATTTGGATTTTGGACCCTCGGGTTGTTGTTTTAACCTTTTATATATACTTGCCCGTTTTTAGATCCGTCCTTTGAATGTTCAACCCAATCCGGGGATCCAAATTGGATTCTGTCAGTTTCTACACGTCACTTTAACCCACCCGGTCGTGTTGGAGAAAACGGCACGTCGATCGGATCCCTATTTGGATTTTGGACCCCCGGGTTGTGTATTTTAACCTTTTATATATACTTGCCCTTTTTAGATCCGTCCTTTGAATGCCCAACCCAATCCGGAGATCCAAATTGGATTCCGTTAGTTTCTACATGCCACTTTAACCCACCCGTCGTGTCGGAGAAAACAACACGTCGATCGGATCCCTATTTGGGATTTTGGACCCCCGGGTTGCGTGTTTTAACCATTTATATATGCTTGGCCGTGTTTTTAGATCCGTCCTTGAATGCCCAACCCAATCGGGGATCCAAATTGGATTCCGTCAGTTCTACACGTCACTTTAACCCACCCGGTCGTGTCGGAGAAAACGGCACGTCGATCGGATCCCTATTTGGGATTTTGGACCCCCGGGTTGCGTGTTTTAACCATTTATATATGTTGACCGTGTTTTTAGATCCGTCCTTTGAATGCCCAACCCATCCGGGGATCTAAATTAGATTCCGTCAGTTTCTACACGTCACTTTAACCCACCCGGTCGTGTCAGAGAAAACAACACGTCGATCGATCCCTATTTGGGATTTTAGACCCCCGGTTGTGTGTTTTAACCTTTTATATATATTTGCCGTTTTTAGATCCGTCTTTGAATGCCCAACCCAATCCGGAGATCCAAATTGGATTCCGTCAGTTTCTACACGTCACTTTAACCCACCCGTCGTGTCGGAGAAAACAGCACGTCGATCGGATCCCTATTTGGGATTTTGGACCCCCGGTTGCGTGTTTTAACCATTTATATATGTTGACCGTGTTTTTAGATCCGTCCTTTGAATGCCCAACCCATCCGGGGATCCAAATTAGATTCTGTCAGTTTCTACACGTCACTTTACCCACCCGTCGTGTCGGAGAAAACGGCACGTCTATCGGATCCCTATTTGGGATTTTGGACCCCCGGGTTGTATGTTTTAACCTTTTATATATACTTGCCCTTTTTAGATCCGTCCTTTGAATGCCCACCCAATCCGGAGATCCAAATTGGATTCCGTCAGTTTCTACACGTCACTTTAACCCACCCGGTCGTGTCGGAGAAAAGGCACGTCGATCGGATCCCTATTGGGATTTTAGACCCCCGGGTTGCGTGTTTAAACCATTTATATATGTTTGACCGTGTTTTTAGATCCGTCCTTTCAATGTCCAACCCAATCCGGAGATCTAAATTGGATTCCGTTAGTTCCCACACGTCACGTTAACCACCCGGTCGTGTGGGAGAAAACGGAACGCCGATCGATCCCTATTTGGGATTTTGGACCCCCGGTTGTGTGTTTTAACCCTTTATATGTAATTTGTTGTTTTTAGATCCGTCAATTGAACGTCCGTCCCATCCTAATATATGAAATTAATACGAATACTGACCTGAGCTGCTGGCTGTGTGGGGCGTACTCCCTGCATTATTGGATGAACTGCTGAACCATATCGCTGAACTGCGTCTGTAGCTGTCCCGCTGCGTCTCTATCTCTACCCGCTGCGTCTGTAGCTCTAACCCGCTACGTCTGTAGCTCTACCCGCTGCGTCTGTAGCTCTGCACGTAGCTCCTCCCGAATGATGCCTCTAATGTCCTCTACACCATTGACGGGCGGCGCAGAAGATGAACTCGCATGTGCCGGGGGAGCGATCGAACTGGCATATGAGGACAACACTCGATGAGTATCTAGGCTGTCCCCAATCCGTACACTCGACCCTTCCTCGGCACTCCGCTGCCTCGACCCAAGCGTCTGCATCCAATTTGGCTGGGAGTGCCCTCTGTGTAGCGCTCCGCCATCGTCTTGTCGTACGTCTCCTGTAAAATAATTTAAAATTAAATTATTGAAAACAAATTACTTTAATATCATAATTGAATTCATAATTTAAAGCTTGACTTACAGCAATCGTGCGGGCACTCTCGGTAACATAATAATCCGTCCCCTTCCGCTTATGAGTCCGGTCAAATAACTCGCGGAAAGTAGGGGCACGCTCCAGGTCGTGATGCTTAAAATTCAACAAAATTAGTTAGTTTCACAATAATAATCCATATGTATATATGAATCGAACAATAAAATACTTACCAATTTTTGACTGTGGGTCGCATAAGATACGGATCCACTAGTATGCACATTCTTCTCCGATTGAGTTGCTCTGTTGCATATTGCCGCCTGTGACCGCTGCTGCCATGGTCCAGCAGCCCAACGCTCGCAAAGGGACTCCCAATAGTCCCTCCGCAGCCAATAGGGTCGTAATCCACCCAAGCCATAGGATCCCGGTTGCCTGTGGTCTTCATTGCCTTGTCCCGTACCTCCCACATCGACTTTCTTAAATTAGTCTGGGCCGTAATCTCCCAGACGGCTCGAGCTCGAGGGAGATCCTCGGGTCTCGTGAACGCAAACCTCTGCTGTAAAGAAATAAAATTAATCAACGTTCTGCAATAACCCAAATTAATAATAATTGAATAAATGACTTCAACTCTTTTAAAAAATAAAAATACCGTAAACATGTCAAATAATAATCCCGGACTAGCACCGGAAGTCTCTCCATGCATCCACTGGTCTTGGAATATGTGCGTGGACCAGCGTCGTAATATAGCGGGAAGCAGGACTGGGATCTATCTTCCCCCTGCAATTCCACATTAATTTTCTACATGAATGTATATCCTAAATAACAAATACAGTAACACTGAGATGATGACCTTTACCCTGAGATCCAGCATGGTTGGTAGCTGAGGCCCTTCCTCAGCTGCTGGATACTGGCTCTCCACCTCTGTTGAAAACAATTTAGTACACTATTATTGTATAATTGCAAGAGACCAACATACTAATCTTTGAAACATACGTTTACCTTGTGGTGAGGAAGAAGACAAGGTGGCACTGCTCGGATGGTCGACAGGAGGCAAAATTTCATACACATTAGAAACTATGAATTTCAAATAAACAACAATATAGAAATTTACCTGTCGCTGGGACGACGGGCGTGGACGGGGAGGCAGTCCCTGCAAAATTTCATACACATTAGAAATTATGAATTTCAATAAACAACAATAAGAAATTTACATGTCGCTGGGACGACGGGCGTGGACGGGGAGGCAGTCCCTGCAAAATTTCATACACATTAGAAATTATGAATTTCAAATAAACAACAATATAGAAATTTACCTGTCGCTGGGACGACGGGCGTGGACGGAGAGGCAGTCCCTGCAAAATTTCATACACATTAGAAATTATGAATTTCAAATAAACAACATATAGAAATTACCTATCGCTGGACGACGGGCGTGGACGGGGAGGCAGTCCCTATAAATTGTATGTACGTTAGTTCTCGTGAAATCAATATAAACATAATACCTATATGGTTTTTTGTGTACATATGCATATACCTGTCACGGACCTGGAGGCAGACGTGGACGGGGAGGCAGTCCCTGCTGTCTTGTATGTACGTTAGTTCTCATGCATTTAATATGATATAATTCTAGAATTTGTGTTTACACATACGTATACCTGTCGTGGACGGGGTCGCGTCCCTCTGCCAATGGACGTGGCAACCGTCCGATTGTGTCCTCCACGTACCATATCTCTATTGATACAAATAAAGATATAGCAAGTCATCAGCACTCAATTTGAAGTAGCAATTTATTATGAACATGTAATTAACAACAACACCATTTCTTACAAAATATACAGTATATTATCTATATTCATCATCAGATGCTGAAGACATGTTTAATTCAGCATCATCTTCATCATCATCCTGGAATTCATCCTCATCATCTTGGAGTCTTCCTCCACATCAGACTCCACCTCCCGCTCAGCGACATTGGGTCAACTTCTTCTTGTTCGTTATCCTTATGTAAGCAATTGTTTCATTTATATCATGAACATTGTACTGCGTAGAAGCTGCCAACTCTCGTGCGTCACTCCGATCTGATTGGAAAAAGTTGTCATTAACACCTTCGAGCTCATCATCAGTCGGGAGAAGCTCATACTCAGGAATAGTCTTGATTTCACTCTACATGCAGCCCACCAATCTCTTAATTTGAGGGATGTATAATTTGAATAATAAACTTGTGGGCTTGTGCCGCCAAGATGAATGGCTCATATGTACTCAATTTGGACTTATGCTTCACATCGATTAATCCATATGTTGTGTCATGACGAATAGATGTCGGATCAACCAATGACACTTGAACAGAAATACATTGTTGTCTTGTCCCAAAAATTGCAGTTCAATGACTTCTTCGAGAATGCCATAATAGTCAATTTCATTTTCATTGTAGGCACTTCCCTTCACACATACGCCGCTGTTCATCGTAGACTTATTCCGTCCATAATCTCTCGTGTGAAATCTGTATCCATTCACAATGTAGCCTGGATAGACACGTACAATCTTCGAGGGGCCAAAACTGATCTGTTGTACTCTTGAATCGGGAATGAAGCCTTGTTCAACCTATATAGATAAATAGACAAACATTGAATAATTACTTCAACTCAGTCTGCATAAAAATATAACACTTATGTTTCAAAATAATTAGACACATACTCGAGATCTTAACCAAGTAGGAAAAGACTTCTCCCGTTCCTTTTCAAACTGCACATCAGTTAGACGTGGATTCCGTCGCAATATGACCGAGTCAACTCTCTGCAATGTAAATGTCACACAACCGTTAGGTTCTGCAGTATGCACGCAAATGATGACGAATAAGCGTGGAGAGCTTACTGAATGTAAGGGTCTAGTTCTTCGCAATTCATGAACACGTAGATCTCCGCAGCTACCAACTCTCTGTCTTGGAGTGCGCGAGTAGATGAAGATCCGAACGCCCATCCGGACACTTGAATACAGAGAGTCGGTCTGACACCTCGAATCTCCACCATCATCATTACGTGGAGGTTGAGTGCGTCGGGTTCGTATTTCCGTGTCAAAGTACATCGAACAGAAGTTCGATATCTCCTCAATGAGGTACGCCTGAGTAATGGAGCCCTCAACTTGTGCTTTGTTACGGACTTTCATTTTAAGATCGTGCATGCACCTACGACAATAATTCAAATGCATACATAAGTAATATAAAAGATCGTCGTAATGGCAATAAATTGAGATGTAGAAATATACCTCTCAAACGGATACATCCTTCGAAATTGTACTGGTCCTCCGACCCTTGCCTCATATGGTAAATGGATGATCAGGTGCTCCATTGAATCAAAGAATGCTGGAGGAAATATCTTCTCTAATTTGCAGACTGTCTGAATTATATTTTGCAAGTCATGAATTTTGAGTTCTGATGCAGATAAATCCTGAAGAATTGACTCAGCTCAGTCATTGCTCCCCATATTTGTTTCGGCAACAACTCACGAAAAGTAAGAGGCATCAGTCTTTGCATGAAACATGGCAGTCATGACTCTTCATTCCGTATATTTTTCCCTCGTTGACATTTACACAACGCGCAATATTCGAGACATATCCATCCGGAAATCTCAATTGCTTTAACCATTGCAACACTTCCTTAATCTGTCTGGCCCCAAGCACATATGCAGCTTTAGGTTGCACCACTTTTCCTTGAACATGCTGTAGCTCTAGTTCTGGACGTTTGCAAAGTACTTTCAAATCGAAACGTGCCTTGACGTTATCCTTCGTTTTGCTTTGACGTCCATAACTGTGTTGAACACATTATCAAAAACATTCTTCTCTATATGCATGACGTCTAGGTTATGATGTATCAAAAGTGTTGACCAATAAGACAATTCCCAAAAATGCTTTGCTTCACCCAATTGTGATCCTTCCCAAAGCCAGGGATTTGTCGGGTACTACCAGCCAGTTGTGTTACAGTCGGTAAGTTCTGGACCCCGCCTCGCCATGTTTCCACCAGACACCCGTTCCATATCTACCTCCTCCATCACAGTTGTATTTTTCATAAAAGAATCCTTTTGCTTTCGGAAAGGATGGTCACTGGGTAGAAACCGCCGATGACAATCGAACCAACAAGATTTTCCCCCAGATTTCAACACAAATGATTTAGAATCCTCCATGCAATAAGGACATGCCAACCTCCCATGTGTGCTCCAGCTAGATAACATGTCGTAGGCTGGAAAGTCACTTATTGTCCACATTAATGTAGCCTTCAGATTGAAATTCTATTTTCTGGATGCATCATAAGACTGCAACCATCCGACCATAACAATTTCATCTCATCATCAACAGTCTGAGATATATGTCTATATTCTTTCCTGGACTTTTTGGACCCGGAATCAGCAATGAAAGGAACAGATTCTTACGCTTCATGCACATGCTTGGCGGAAGGTTATACGGTGTTAGGAATACTGGCCAACATGAGTAAGATGCCACCGAGCCTCCGAAGGATTGAAACCATCTGTGCATAAACCAAGCCGTACGTTGCGTGGATCCCTTGAGAAGTAAGGATGAGTACGACTAAAATGAGCCCAAGCTTCACCATCGGCAGGATGACTCATTTCACCTTCGTCGCGACGGACTCTTTCCGCATGCCAAGTCATATGTCCACTGTCCTCCGAGGACATGAACAATCGCTGCAATATGGGTGTGATAGAAAGTACCGCAATGACTTATACGAACATCCTTCTACTTTGACTTGTCCCCTCTCTTGGGCTTGAACCTATCATGCTTACAAATACAGCATGATGTCTTATCTGCATCCTCTTTGTAGTACAACATACAGTGATTCGGACATGCATCAATTTCATAAAAAAGCCCAAAATCATTCACCATCTTCTTCGCACGGTAAAATCAGCAGGTAACCTCTCTGATTGAGGAAGCATGCTCTTGACCAGTAAGAGAAGCCAGTCAAAACAACTCTAGCTCATATGAAATTCAGATTCAAATTCAATAGCTGCGACACTGCAGACAACCGTGTATGCTTCTCACAACCATCCATAATGGCTCATCAGCATCTCGAAGTAACTGATAAAATCTCTGAGCTATATCATTCGGTACTTCTTCATTTGTTTGATCTTCATGAATATTGAACTCCGACCAGCAGCATCACAACCATGTCTACGTACGTACTTGTGGAGCAAAGTATTAGCTGGTGCAGACGACTGAATATTCAACTCACCATGACACGACCATAAATTATAATGGCCAACAAATCCTCTCGTATACAGATGATGCTGCACATCCCATGTCGATATCCACTTTCTATTCTTACAACCGAACACGAACATCAGATGTTACCCATCGGATCAACTGCTACTGATGAATTACTCAATGCAAACTCAATAAAACTATCAACTCCGTCTTTAAACTCCTCGGTCACAACTCCATTCACTATTCCACGGTACATCCATGACCGATTCTCATAAGACATTTTTCCTACAGATTAAATGTCATGTCCCGAGTTAAAATCCAACACACCCTCACATCATTCAAGTACCATACATATGATACGTTACGTTATATGGAGAGTCCCAGAGCTAATGGGTGAAATAAAGCATTGACGTAAAGATAATGAAGAGTAAACATACATGAATATCAAATAAATTTGAGCACTATATAAATACTTAATGGTATTGAACATTAAAACACACAAACCGTGATGCCTTCATATTAGGCCACCACCACTTGATCGGCTCTTTATTCACCAGCTTCTCAGTAGATTTCCTAGGGAGTGAACTAACCACTGATATCCCTAAATATAGTTTGCCAAATACATCTCTTCGTACATAATGGAAAGACATAGCTTTGATAATGTCAAGTTCTTTGACACAATTATTTTTCACAAATTTTGACCAGTCTTTTCCAATAACATGTACATACTACCACACCAACTGCGTCGTAAGATTACAGAATATCGCACTCCTTTTTCATCTTGAACAATAACAGATAATCCACTTTTGTTTTCTAAACTTTGTCTTTCTTCTTTCCGAATATCTTATGATTTTCTTCATCTTCTCTTTCACCAAAGTAAACCATCATGCAATCTTCGAATATCGAGCGGAAATATTTTACGTTCAAACAAACAAGTACTTTGATACGTTGGACATTTGTTCTTCTTTGAGTCTAATTTCCAATCGCGAACTCTCATCACTAATTAGAAAAAAAAATTTATAACAATTTATTCATGAGTAATTTAAAATATGAAATTAAATCATAATATGGTAAATATGAAAGAATCAATCAAATGACTACAAATAAACACACGAATGTTGAATCACAACAATTAAGAATCAATCATAATGTTCCACATCCAAGGTGAGGTCGAGACACTCTTAGGTGGAATCCAACATGATATATTCACATTGGGAATGCATGGGATAAATCAGGAATCATGGTCCCCAATTTTTCTAATTTTGACTAATTTAGATTCCTCTTATTTCCTGCTAAGATATATAGACTACATGACTAAGAATAATTGCATTCTACAACACTAGCATCACAAGGATGAAAAATGAAAGCAGAAACAATCTTTACAACAAAACCAAACTGTTTCAGAATAAACAGAGGATCCACGAAGGTGATGAAATTGTTGAGAATGGCCACCTCTTCTATGAGAGAGGGCGCAACTTTTGTAGCTGCCCTGGATGGGTACAAGTTATTCTCACACAATTTTTAATAACAAACTGATCACGATTCTGCAAAGTAGCATTTAGTTTGTTTAAATGATAAGAAAAGCCGACTCCAAAGATGAGGGCAATTAACTTTAGATTAACAAAGATGTTAGCTAAAGTAATGATCTACTTGAAGATGCTTCAAGGTGGAAGTAATGACTCTACATTAGTAGTCCATGGTCGTGTCTAAAATCCTAAACGAAGACATATTGAAGCTGGTCAAATCTCTTGCAAGACCGACATAAATATTTGCATTATCATGCCTCGGTTGGGTGGCAAATATACCGACAGTTTTCCGACGGAAAGAAACATTTTCGTCGGAAAATGCGGTCGGTAAACCCGCTTTCCCTTGTAGTGCTCCTCCCCACCACGCCAGAGCTTGGAGATGTGTGGTGAGGTAGACACCACCGCCGACAACTTTTAACACCTACAGGTCCTACACTATGAACACACATATGGGGCGCCTCCGACAACAAGAGGCCACATACACTGCGAGCCGATCACCGGGCAATCTTGAGAAGATAGAACCACCAACCAGCTTGGAGGACAACCTCTCCTCGAGGGGGAGAATGGGCTAGGCACCGGAGTCTCTAGGACAAAAAAACTCCACAAGTTGAGACAGGGCCCTCCGAAAGGAGGGGACAAGGGGAAGGGAATGCCCCTCCCCAAAGAACCAGAACGGGCGGTGAGACGAGAAGAGGGAGTGTTGAAGGGAGACGAAGACTTAATATTTCAATTGCAAAGAATATTTGAACTAAAAGTGGCCTAGTGACAATTTAATATTTCTTAAGGAGACCAAGGCGACCAAAGCAGTGGCTAGCGCCTTATTGCTTAGGCACCAAGGCGGGCGCCTAGGAGAGGCTAGTTTATAATTATACACTACTATATTTTATATCATGTCCATTCATTTTTCTCCTTCCAATGTACACAAATGAGTCATTCTTCTCTTAATGTATATAAATGAGCTATGCGTATTGTATTAACGAGATATCTAACATGTTAACAAAATAATTAATAATAATAAAATAGCATGTTGACAAAACAATTAATAATATAAAATAGCATGTTAACAAAATAATTAATAATAATAAGACGATCAAACTGAACACAATTGTCAACTTGGATGAAAACAACATGTTTTTAACCTGAAATATTACTAAGTAAATAATACACACAGTAATATAGTATTGTATCAAACCATCACTAGTCAGTTGTTATTGTCAACATAGTCATTGAGTCAAAGTACTTCTAAACAACAGAAAATAATAATAAAGAAACAACAATCTAAATATTGCATGTATATCTCAACAATCCGGGAGGGAGAGAGGGCCGGGCTGGGGGTCCTGTCGGGGGGGGGGTAATCTTGCACTCTATAATCTCAACAATCCGGGAGGGAGAGAAGGGCCGGGCCGGGGTCCTCTCGGGGGGGGAGTGTGGGTGGACGAGGCGGCAGGCCGGGGGCCGTGGGGGGGGGGGGGGGGGGGGGGGGGGGGGGTGGGGCGCCGATGAGGGGCGAGGGGCTCTGGCTGGCGAAGGGGGGTGTTGGGGGAGAGAGAGAGAGAAAGACTGGGCCGGGTTCGCGCCGATGAGAGGGCGGGGGGGGGGGGGGGGCTGCTCTGCTGGCGAAGGGGGCAGTGGCAGCGGCAGCGGGGGGGGGAGAGAGAGAGTTACCGGGCCGGGGTCACACCGATGAGGGGGGGGGGGGGCTCCGCTGGCGAAGGGCAGCGGCGGGGGGTCGGGGTCGCGACGGCGGCGCGGGAAGCTAGGGCAGCGACGGCGTCGGGCCGGGGTCGCGACGGCGGCGGCGTGCCGGGGTGGCGAAGCCAGTGCGAGAGAGAGAGAGAGAGAGAGAGAGAGAGGAGAGAGAGAGAGAGAGAGAGAGAGAGAGAGAGAGAGAGAGACGAGCGGGAGATAGAGTGGTTTCGCGAGGGAGGGAGGAAATAGTAAATTTCCGACGGACAATTCCGACGAACTATTAAGTCGGAAAAACCGTCGGTAATATATAGTACCGACGGAAATTTCCGGTGGATATATATCCGTCGATATTATCGACGGATATTTCCGACGGAACTATTTAGTCGGTAGTTCCGACGGAAATATTCCGTCGGAATATCCGTCGGTAAAACCGCTTTCTCTTTATAGTGAGTAATAGAAAACTAATCGATTATAGAGGATATAATCGATTAAACAGCACACAAGAAAGTATAATCGATTATAGGAACTAATCGATTAGCAAGAACAAACACAAGAAACATACTCAATTATAGGACGTATAATTGATTAACAGATATCATACGAAACAAGTAAATCATTTAATACTTAGTCATAGAAACCTTCTGATACGATATCTGTATATCTAGTACATATAGAAATTTGAGTTAAAGTGATTAGATCGATAAATCCATTACAATTTAACTTATTCTAACGCATATCAAACTTATCTTACAAAATGTCACCACCATTAAGTAGACAATTTTACTCATCAAACATGTCTCCAATCATGATATATATTAGGAGTTAGAAACAAATCAGGATAGATGCCTTGCACCTAAATATTCAATGCTAAGGCCTTGGCTAACTGCGTAAGGTCAAAAACTATTTGTTCCACCATCCATTAGGTCTTAGGTCACCCCACTTCTATATTTTTCCACATACTCCACGAGCCATGACTGATGCTTCGAGAGATATTTGAATTTGGAAACCACTTCTCCTAAAGGTTGCATTGTCCATCTTTCCTCTCATGAAATATTTTATTTAGATCAGACATATAGCCTCATGTGATTTATGAATCAAAACTAATTCTTAATATTCATAATAATGAATATAAAGCCATCATGTTTATGCAAATTAATCATAGCATATAACCGACATAAAAACTAAGCCATGCATAAATAAATAGCTTTATGTATTATAATTTTATGCTTACATCTTAACCTTATCAATTTCCTGAAGAAAAAAAAAAGTAGACATACATGCTATAAGGATTTATACAAATTATCTTACCATGAATTCAATAAAATGCTCCTAAAGGTTTAGAAAGCTAGCTAGATGCCAAAACTACAACTTCTGTGGGATGATCATATACTTAAAGCCTCCTGCTATAACAGCTTCCTACTATTCCGAGACTCATCAGATCTGTCCTTGGGATTTAGACATATAACACCCCGAAGTTCAAGAATAATAAAATATACTTAATTAAATATACACTTATTATTATAAAGGTAAATAGGAAATTATTGAATAAATATTTAATAATGCATAAAGGTATTATCACATGTGTAAAATGGTAACAAAATCAAATGAAATTTTATATGCATAAATTAAATGTCATATTACAAAGATTAACAAAGAAATCAGGGGACGAAACACTCGTTTGGCTAAGGAAAACCCCAGAGAGGAATAAACCGATAATGCTTACAGCCCATTATCGCATGTGAGAAACTTAATTAAATATCAAATGACAAATTACATTTGGTCATTAAATAATATTTCCTAGCATCTAGTAATAAAACTTGGTCCAAGTAAAGCCTTTTGGACCAAGTTTGAGACAAATTGAGACTTATTACTATAATTAGAAATAAGTCCAAACCTATTATCACATGTATAAAAATTGATCCAAAAATTAAATAAAATTCATAATTAGACTTCCAATGATGTTTACCAACACCCCATAATGACATTGGGCCCAAATGAAGTCTTTTGGGCCAAGAAACAAGTCAATTGGGAATAAATCAAAAAATTCATATTGCTCATTTGGGCATATCTTAAGAAGGTTAATTATGATTAGAAATAAGTTTATTAGGCTTCTAATTGGCCCAAATTCATGTTCCATCAAGAGAATAGGTTTCCTTATAGCTCCTCAACTCAAATCTGGATGGGAATCCTCAAATTTGGGAAGGGATGAACACAAATTCACAACCCTAGTTTCCTAGTCGCAATAAGACTCCAAATCAACCCTAATTCTATAAATACCGACCTTAAACGTCTTGGGGTTGAGTTGACATCTTATTGGGGTCGTGTGGAGCAGTGGAGGCAAGTTAGGCCATCAAAGGAGGAGGAGATCACCCCAAACCAAGCTCTTCTTCCTCAACTCATGTTCTGATTTGTCACTCTTTGGGCATTCAAGGGTAGATTTTTTGGGCTCAAACATGATAAATCAATATCAATGGCAAGCTTGTTGAGTGTAGGTTGCAAAGAATCTATTTTGACCAATTTTCATTAAGTAGATCATGAGTATTAAACGTTTTGTGTTCATCGTGTGATTTTAGGATTTTCTTGTTAATCTCATGAATCATGCATCCTTAGGTCAAATTGATTCAAACCAAAGCAATAAGAAGTTATTCTAGTTGAAGTTTCCAACAGTTTTATATTGAGAGTTTTGTCTGAAAATCCGTAGAACCTCAAGTTTTAATCCAAAACATGAGATCACGCAGTCATGATCACGATTGGTCTAGACATTTGTAATCACATCCAGACTAGTGGACACCTTTTAGGGCCTTCGAAGTGCGTCCATTGTGTTGGACACTTTTTTAAGAAGGTTTTTAATGGCATCCACTAGAGGTGAACATCGGTCGGTTCGGTTCGAGTTGGTTCATTTTTTAACCAACCCAAACTGAATCGAACCCAAAGGCCAACCCAAACCAAACTGAACCGATTCGGTTTGGTTTAAGCCGCCCTTGTATTGCAAACCCGCACCGCCGCAAAGCTATTTGGCCCATGCTTTAGCCAACTGCACTACATTTTTTGTGTTTACAATCACACACACACAACACACACACACACACATATATATATATATATATATATATATATATATATATATATATATATATATATATATATATTCGGTTACTCAGTTTCAGAAAGTGAAACTGAATTGAATTTTGTAGGGCCCAAATCGAACCGAACCGGTTTGGTTTTTCGGTTTGAACTAAATTCTGAATAGCCCTAGCATCCACTCATCATACATGATTAGAACTTGACTCTGACTGCTATATGCATCGTTTTATGCACTATTTCGATATTCAAATCATCTATAAAACATGTCCAGTCAAATGGACACAATTTTGACTTTTTCTCGCCCACCAGACCCCACGATCTTTATGTTGTTATGAAGTTCATGTACACTAGGAGACTGGATAAAAGTGTCTAGTCAGGTGGGCATGATTTTGGAGTAGAAAAGTTTCTATTCTATTTGATCTTTTTAAAGCATGTTTTGAGTAGTTTACTTTCCTATAGTGCGTCAATTGTACTAGACACGATTTAACCACTTGACAGTAACCCAAGAATTTGTTAACCCCTATGTCTTAGATCATCATGCAATTTATTTTAATGTCCTGTTGTCATTAGTATGTAATTGTCTAGTACCCTAAAAGTCACCAACCACATGTGAAAGCTTTAATCAACTTGAACACTATTCTAATGTTTCTAACATATTGAGCAATCATGGCACCTGCGTGGACAAGAAAGAGGAGATTGCTGCCATGTTCATTGATCACTTTACTGAGGCCTTCACTTCTACTACTCATCGAGTTAGAACTAACTTCTGGACCACATCCCCACAATTTTAAATGACAGTGATAATACTATGCTTTGTGCGATCCCGGATGCGGAGGAAATGAAGAGAGTTGTCTTCAGCATGAACCCGGACAATGCCCCGGTCCCGATGGTTTCTCGGGACACTTCTATCATGCCTGTTGGGACTTTATCCAGAAGGACGTCACCTTGGCTGTCCAGGCTTACTTCTGCGGGCATAGTCTGCCCACCAGCTTTACTTCCTCCCTAATTTCCCTTATTCCAAAGGTGGACAAACCCAGACAATGTTCAGATTCAGACCCATCAGTCTCTCCAACTTCATATACAAGATTATATCCAGGGTGTTAACTGACAGAATTGGTACTTTACTGCCCAACCTGATATCGAGGAACAAGGTGCCTTCACAAAAAGGGAAAATATTGCAGAAAACATCCTCCTCACCAAAGAAATGGTTCAACATCTTGGAAGACCCTGCAGGGGAGGTAATTTGATACTTAAACTGGACATGGCTAAGCCTACGACAGGATGGAATGGGATTTCTTGTATCATGTGCTCTGAAAGTTTGGTTTTTCCAGGCAGACTAATCTAACATTGATCCATTGATATCTAATTGCTGGTTTTCCATCCTTATCAATGGTGCAACTCATGGTTTCTTCAAATCACCAGAGGGCTTAGGCAAGGGGACCCAATTGCCCCTGCCTTATTCATCCTAGCGGAAGAGGCCTTCAGCAGGGGACTCACCCACCTATTCCACCATAGTAGTGGGGGGTGGTATCAAACTAATGCTAGATGTCCAGCTATTTCACATGTATTATTTGCTGATGACACCCTTTTTTCTTAATGCTTCGGTCAGACACCTCAGAAGGTTGATGAGCTTTCTCAAGAGTTATGAGGAAGCTTCTGGGCAACTCATCAACAAGCACAAAAGCTCGTATTACATACACAAAGAAGGCACTGCTAGTCGCAATCAGAAAATCAGCGATATTACTGGTTTTTGCAGAAGTAAACTTCCCCTCACGTACCTCGGTGTTCCATTCATCCTGGGAGGCAAAAACCATCTCATTTCGAAGATCATATCCAAGACTGTCAACAAGCTTCAAGGGTGGAAGACTGAATTCCTATCCATGGGAGGCAAATAATTCTAATCCAGCATATTTTATCTGCTCTCCCAGTATATACCATGGCGGCGCTTTCTATCCCTGTCACCATCATGAGAGCTTTCAACAAAATCCTCGCCAACTTTTTCTGGGGATCTTATGAAGGATCACCTAAGAGACACTGCGCGCAGCTGGACTGTTTTATCCAGAACTAAGAACAGTGGGGGGCTGGGCCTCCCTAACCTCCAGCACATGCAAATCTCCTCAGAACAAAGCTTCTATGGAGAGCCCTATCTACTCAATCGTTATGGGCTACATTCTTCAGAGGAAAGCATCTCTTTAACTGCCATTATTCCACTGCCCACTTCCCGTTCATGGCTGCTACTGATCGAAACTCTGGCAGAAAGCTGCCAAGCTTATCCATAATAATCATAGAATTATCATCTTAAGTGAGAACTCTGTGGTTTCCTTTTGGCTTGATACCTGGACAGGCGCAGTCCCACTTAGGACATTTCTCACTGATGAAGCTTGGCAAAACCTCAAAGATAAATACTGTACAGTTCTGGAAGCCTTCAGCGAACCAGGGAGGAATCCCTCCAATTGGCGATCCAATCCTGTCCTCAGCACATTCTTGCCAAATATCTGTACTCAAACCTCCACAAAGATACCTGGATATGGTGCCCCACTGCAAACGGTAATTTCTCCACTAAGTCTGTTCGCCATTTGCTCCAACCAAATGCTGATAGAAACTGGAACAAAATCTGGCGGTCCTATATACCAATCAAATGGTCTGTGCATATATGGAAATTGATCTCGAATTGTGTCCCTGTTGATGAGACAGTTAAAGCTATAGGAATTCCGTTGTGTTCCAAATGTGTCTGCTGCTCCTCCTCTCAGAGAAAGCGCACTCCACCTTTTCTTTAAAAGTGAAACTGTTAACAAGGTCTGGGCTGAGCTCTTCCACCTCCTACAGTTCCATAATCAGACTGCCATCAATGTAGCTGATGGATTGTTCTCATTCCTGTCCACCCAAGCCCCTTCTAGCACTATTGGTAAGTTAATGCAGAGCACTTTCATATCAGCCATCTGGGAAATATGGATAAGCCGGAATTGAGCCAGATTTCAGGGACAACAAATGTCAGCTAAGCATATTGTTAACATGACTATACTCTCCATCCGAGCAGCCAGCTCAAATTTTAAAATCCAACAGCTCCCCCAGCCTTGGTTAAAAGTTCTCAAGCACAGAGGTCAGGGTCATGTACAGAGCAGAACCATAATCCCCACAGTCATCAAATGGATGCACCCTCCTAAAGGCAGACTGAAACTAAATGTGAACGGGGCTTTTAACCTTCAGCTGAGGATGCCAGGGCGGAGGTATCCTGCGGGACCATAACGGAGAATGTATATTCGCCTTTGCTGTAAACTACAAGGGAACCACCTCAGCTCTTGATGCAGAAGCCTGTGCACTTCGGGATGGTCTCATGATATGCCGCAGTAAGGGGTTCATTAAATAATGGTGGAGACCGATCCCTCAGTCTCATGCAATTGTGACCGTCAGTTACCAGTCCATGGGAGCTTACCTGTGTTTTCCAGGAGATGGCTGAGACCACCCACGTGCTTGAAGCTCAAATCCGCATGCTCCTCGCGAGGCCAATCAAGTGGCACACCACCTAGCCGGTTATGGGTGTTCTACTAATCACATCAGGATTTGGGATGTCGGGGCTGACCTCCCTCATATTGTCAAGGTCCAGACCGTCTTGATAAGGTGGGGTACCCATCTCTCAGGCTCTAGCCCACCACTTGTACCCCTTCTACCTCCTCCCTCCCCCCTCCCCCCCCCCCCCCCCCCACCCCCCCATTTTCCTTCCTTTATGCATATAATAGAAAGCATTAGCCGCTTGGTGCGGGTAGTGGCCCTCTCACTCCGTGAGGAAGCCCCTACCTTCTCCTTTTGGTTCGGCAATATTAAAAAAAAAACATATTAAGCAATCTCTCATCATGTGATTATCCTGATTTTGCCATGATAGTGTTGCTTGCTATAAACTAAAAGTTTAACCTAGTTAACATGCTAATTTCATGCTATTGTCATCGTGAATATCTTGTTAACATTGTCTTGATAGTCATGTTTTAGTTTTCATGTTCTTGCCTTATTTGTAACTTGCTTTAAATAGTCATTTTCTTGATTAACACTTGCCTGATTAATTTGAACTTTCTTAGTTTGGACTTGCCTTGTATGTTGTTTTTCCGTTTATCTTGATTTACTCTCTATAAATGCTATAAACATCGTCATAACTTAGACAACCTCTCTTAACGAACTGTAACATCTCTATTGGACATTCCGTTTTGACTGACTAGGGATACTTTTGTTAAGACCTCTATAAGTCTTCGTACTCCGTGGATTCACTCATGGAGACTGAGCCGGTTGTATCATTGAAGTTCCATGGAGTTAGCATGCACTTCTCCCTCTAATCTTACTTTCTCGGCATTAGTCCAAAATGAATGACAAGACACAATGGACTATTGAACTTAGAGAAAACTACGTCATTGATCTCTCCGATTGACATTTTACAATCTTGAATGATATAGCTTGAATCCTCTTGACATGTTCATTCACTAATGAAATTATTGAATTCTTGAATGTACAACGTGGCCAAACTTGATTGTTATTTGGATATCAACATTTATAAGTGAAAGATGCAAGACTGAGCACAGAGAGTGTCCAAGGGCTCCTTTCTAGCCCCCTTGGCAAAGAGCTAGAAATGTACTGTTAACCATAGGATATAATAATTACTAGTGCCGCATTGCGCTGGGAACTAGTGATTGCTTGATATATCAACTTTTATTACATATGTTCATGGTATGCATTCCGAGATGACATAGATTCTTAGTACATGTTAATGACTCATGATCGTTTTTCCTTGATAGTGAAAGTGCTTGATCGTTAACTGCTTGCTTGCTCATTACATGGCCAAACTCTTGTTCATTGCTCTCTAGTGTTTGATTTGTAAAATTGACAATCTTGCTTGATTAATTGCTCGTGAAATCTTGATAGCATACTTGATCATTAATCCTTGCTAGACCCTTGTTATCATCATGAATATCTCATACTATCTTGATCGTTCTGCTTGTACGTTTTCATATCGTGTGTACTACATAGCATCTACCTAATAATCTAGCTTTAATTGATATTAATCACTCATATTGCCCGAAGATGTAATTTTTACTGAGCAAGTGTGCTCATGCCTATCTTTCAACAATTTTAGATAACATTAAGGCTAAAGAAGAGAACCTGGCTAGCGACGAGAATGTGTCAGAGTGACGAGTATGATAAACACTTAGAGGAATCTTTATTTCCTTTTTTGAGTTGTCTTCTAGTTGAGAGTAGATTGATGTAGTAGATAGTGAGGAAATCTTATACTTTTCTTTTTATCTGAGTCTTTGTGCTAGTTGTTAGTATGCAATTGTAATAGACAATTTATGAGCATTGCAATAAAGTTAAGTTGTTAGTGGATTTGATTACTATTATTATATACATGGAGTTATTGAATGCATGTTAGATAGAGTCTTATTTACTGACTGTTCACGTCTCATGATATCTTCCATTGCTATATTTCAGACGTGACAACAAAGGATTCTCAACTTTGCAGCCAACATCCTATACTTATAAGAGATTGAAACTACCTTAACCGTCCCTACTAAGCAAACCCTAAAGGGGTTTGAGTTGCAATAAGAGGACAATACGGACAATCACAAGCCCCACTCACACAAGGCAACTCAAATTAGGTATAGAACTCCTATCCATACAAAGACACTATGTCCAAGCCACGCTTTCCCACATTCACCTCCTTCCTACGATGCTTCGAACTTTTGTGCTTATTGGGATTCCTTCTAACTAATATGAAACAATGTACAGCCCAGTAATATCCTAAATATATAGAAATAATTAATTGTAAGAGACATTGTTATTAAAATCCTATTTGCATGCAAAAACTAGATTAACTTAAATAATTATTTAAATTGTTGGTCATTATAATATTATAACCCTAAACCTAAATGTTTAATTATAGAATTTTCATTTATTTATTTAAAATAATATATTTTATTATTTTAAAATCCCATTTGGCATGTAAATTTTAGAATAATGACTTAGTTATTTATTTAAATTTACCTATCATAATATCTTATGACCCTTAGAGTAATTTGACCTTTCTCATTGATGCCTATGAGGTTACCCTAACTTTATCAAGGCCACCTGTGAGCCTTAGCTTTGATGTTTGTCATTAAGGTCCTTGTGAGACTTAGCTTTGATGATGAGCATAGCATGCTTCATCACAGTTTGCGAATTTATTTTTAAATGAAAAGCATGGTTCATAACAGTTTGTGAATTTATTTTTAAATGAAAAAAATTTAATTGGTGGTACATTGAATGTTTGTCTTTTGAAAAACAAAGGAAATGTTGTCCATTTATCATTTGGAAAACAGGATTGTAAAATTTATGTTTTTTGAACGATTTTGCCATTTTTTCTAAATCACCAAGGAATATGACATATCAAAAACACAATTAGAATAAACAATAATACATTTTCATGGTGTTTGCTATACTTTATACTTATATAGTATTAGTGTCAAATATGCTAAGTCTAACAATGTATACCATGAGCAATATATATAATATGACCAACGTAATCATTATTTAATTTGACCATATTTAAAATAATCCTGGTAAGCATATTTAATGTCATAATTTACATAATCATAATGTTGTGCTAACCGAAAAAAATTAACCTAATCATCTTCAAGTATTTTAATCATAATATTTAAGAGGCATTAATAAGTATACGTGTTGGAGTCACTTTGGTCAAATGTTGTGTATGCCATTTATTTACACCAATGCTTAACTTTAATTAGAATTAAGAACTCTAAATTTACCATTAGTTATAGCATGCTGATACATTAATCACTATTATACTATAAGCTAAGGACAAAAATTTAGCTAATACAAGTGTAATTAACATTAAGGTAATAAACAACCTCACAAATAGCGTACGTCACTCTTAATTAAGACATGTGGACTTTACTTAAGATAATCAATTATTTGTAGTTAGAAACAACCTGATCATTAATTAGCTTATTGTAACTTATGCCCAAAGCTAATGATGTAATGCTTTTTTTTTTGGTTGTAGCCCAGTGGCGATGCCACTGGGAATTCCCAACGCCATTGAACCCGGGGTGGGGGGCTCCCACCCCTCCCCAGTGTCCAACCCGCCTATGGCGTTAGTCACAATTCTATACACTCGCTAAGTACATCATTCATTAAAAAATATTAAAAGAGGAGTGATGAAGGATATGGTACAACCGTAATTTGGATATTGCAAAAGGTGTTTGAGGGGTTAAGTTTCCTACCTTTAACGAAGCACTCAAATAAAATGTAAGTTAACTTACTTTATTTCAATGAATTAACTCATTTGTTACCAAAGCAAATGGCTAATTAGCCCGAGATATATTCTAACTCTAACCTATTGCCAAAGAGGTGTGGAGAGGGTAAATCTCAGCCCTCTAGCTTACATCGTAAGACCCAAATATTGAACATGGCCCAAATGGGTGACAACCTAGTTATTAAATCTCGACCCACCTAAAGCAACTGCAGATAGTAAGCACGGTCCAAGAACTAAAAAATCCCATATTGCCACCTAAGAGGAGGGCTCCCCTTTTTACTCGGCATGAAGCCTTAGGGGATAGTCCGAGACAAGTGGATAACTCCCAAAACATTGCCTTCAGAACATGCTAGGGTTAGGAGATTAACTCAGCTCATGTTTACTCTGCTATGTTGACAAGACCTTACTTAGGAACTTGTCTATCCTTTGGCATGCCCTTAACTTGGAGGTTCTTTGCCATAGGGCATCTTAGACCAACAGAAAGTTAATCTTGTAGGTCCCTAGCTGGGCCATAGAAGAACAAAATTACCAGAATCCCTACCTAATGGCGACACCAGCAAGTTCTATCATGGCTACTTCTTCTCTTCTAGTTGCCCCCTTTGATAACCATCTCTAACTTATATCATAGGGTTACTCCTGGGATCCACCTCTCGGGGCCCCTAATTGTTTGTTGGTTCTTACAAATCCACCATTGGTAGGCAGCAATCGTTCCTAATCCAAAGTTATTGAAAGGTCTATACTAAGACTCAAAATCGACCATGTTCATTTGGCATCATCTATGGAAAACACAAGCAAAAAGCAATCATGGTGCGCAAAAGTAAGAACCATGTAGGAGGGGAGGCAACAAAAAACTACCTGTAGACACGCGATTTCGACTCCGCCGCGGGCAAATTTCATGTTGCGCCATAATGCCACAATGGCCCTCATATTGCCTTGCAAGAGTAGTTTTCCAATATTTTCGGATCTCACCCGTTCTTCCCCGGTGCTTCCCCCCTATCCTCGAGGTCTATAGGCATTCATGTCAAGTCACGACGGGTCTGGTGGGCGCGTTCATGAAGTCGCGACGGGTCTGGGAACGCATTTTGAAACGCGTCCGGCATGGTGGACGCGATTCCATTGATTCCCATTGTCACGCCGGGCATGTTGGATGCGACTAGGCCAAGGGGTCCTCATCGCGACGGTCTTCTACGACGCGACAAGGATTTGCTTATTTTATTTACGAAATATGCCCAATTGCCAGTTTATGAACACGTCCACCATGGGCGACGTGATTATGATTCTGCTTTTGGCAGGTTTTATAAATAAAAAATGGAAATCCTTCATCGCATCGTGTCGTGCCGACGCATTTCAAATCAGTGCCTAGTCGCGTCCACCTGAGCCGCCGCGATTAGGTCAGGGGCCTAAAAAGTCGTCGCACTCAAGTGCCCATACCTCGAATCCTGAGAATCTCTGAATCGCATCCGCCTAAGCCGCCGCGATTAGATCCTAGGCATGTACCCTACGACCCCCGGAAGTCGTCGCATTTATGAGCCCACGTGCCAAATTGAAGTCGCGGCGGGGTAGGTCGCCGCGTTTCGAGAACGCGGCGGTTGTCCCCGACGTGACTCTGAACCATAGCTGTACCCTATGATTGTCAAATCAAGCAGGAAATGTGGCGCTTCTTAATCACGGCCTGTTGTCCGAACGCGTTTCACTCTTATAATCGCGGCGGCTATACCTGACGCGATTCAAGGATCTGTTGCCTATAAATAGACCCCCGAGGGTCATTTATAAGGGGGCCCACTCAAAGCGGCGAAGCCCTGCTAGATTCCCATCTCGACCCCGAGCCAGGGGGACCTTCTACTTCAAGCCATCCACTCGATCCCCTAGAGTTCGGAGCCGGCGTCCCCTCCATCATCCTCACGTGAACCAGAGCGAGGCGGGAGCTTCTTCCTCGTCTTCCTCCGTCCGTCCATCCGACAGCGCCTTTGCGCCATCCATCATTTGGGGAAGCACCCCCCCCCCCCCCTATTCGTTTTTTTTTTTACCTCCTTCGAGCCCCACGTGGCTCTTCTTTCCTTTTTTTACACACACACACATGCATGCATACACACACACCCACATTCTTTAGGGGTTTAAAAGCCACCACATGGTAAGTCATTCCCCATGCTCTTTATTCATTTCATTTCATTTATTTAGATTGATACTACACATTATTTGGCTAATCCCCTTTTCCTTTCTTTGTCTTTTTTCTTTGTCAAGGTAATCAACACAAGGAAAAGCGCCTTCTACCACGGCCGGCTGTGCTCGTAGAAGAAGAGGAACCCACGTCCCCACGCAACCTCCCATGCTCCAAAAAGGTACACACACGCGATCACCCATTCCATTCCGCACCCTTCGTCGTGCACCTCCATTCGGTACCCTCGCGTACCTGGAGATCACGATCTTTTCATCCCACCCCTATTTATATCCCTCTTTGTGGACCGTTCTTCTCGTCCCCTAAAAAGGGAAGCGAAAAATGACATCTACACTACCATGGAAGCAGTCTGGTGAACATGCAAACATCCATTTTTGTATCCGATGCTGCTCAAAACACCCTAGAGGATGTTATCCTTCCCAACACTAGGGAGAACATTCACATCAAGGTGAGCGCAACAACATCACTACTCTCAACAAAATATTGGATAATTTCATCAAGAAAATGGCGATCTGAGTCATGAGGGAGAATGTTCACACCGTCCCATCCAACCTTCTATGAGGAGAAACTTCACAATGTGGTGGCCACACTGCCGATGGCCGTTTCACCTTAGAAGCTGCCTGTATCATTCGTAACACCATGGGAGGGGCATCCCAATGCCCTGCCCACCATGAAGACGAGGAGGCTTCCTCAACCTATGAGGGAGGAGGAGCCAACGCCACATTGCCAGTGGCCGTTTCACCTAAGGATTTGTATTCCTTTTCATGCAGTGAAGAAAGACTTATATTGATTATAGGTGGACTTTGTTTCCCTTGGGTAGAAAGGAAGACCGGTTGGGGTTGGGTGGTGTGAGTTCTTGGAGAGACTGTACCCTGGGGTGTGTGAAATCTCAAGTGGTTGTTTAGAGACTAGACATAGGATTGAGAAGGAGTTCAGTGTTAAACCAAAAATAACTCTCATGTGTCCTTTGTGTGATTGTCTCTATAGTCTTCCTCATTGCTATGTATTTATCTAATGACTAACACATCATTTAGAGAGTTGTCTTTGAGATCTAAATTTTTTAGGACATCTATTCATCCCCCCTTCGGGTGTGCTGCCTTAGGCAACAAGTGGTATCAGAGCAACTTGAAAAACAACTTAGAGAAACAAAAAACACTAATAGTCTAATGTGTGAAGACTTAAAAGATAAGAATAATAAAATACTGAAGCAAGCAACACTTTACATTAATGTATTTTATGCGCGTGCACAACATATATGAATATTCAAACTTGATGCCTTTGAGATATGACATAACGTCAGTAAAAGAAGAGTATTTCTCTATATATCAATAAAATAACCAGGCAAAGATTTTTATAGATTGATGCACTAAACAATATTAAAAATATGATTGAAAGAAATGGAAAATAGTTTCAATAACGGATGAAAAAATGTATTGCTAGTCAATAAGTTTATTGCTAACTCTTTTTTTTTCCCTTTGTTTACCTAGGAAGGAGCTAATGCTTCGATTTTGCTATAAGAAAAAGATTACATGGTACATCATATAGGGGCAAGCTCTAAAAACAAAAGAAGAGTAGAAAACACAAAGCATAGAGTACAAGAAAACCATGGGAACATAATCTACCCAGTACAATGAGTCAAAGGCCATGGAGGCACACCAAAGTGTAGGAACAAACAAAAATAGACCAAACCATAGCATAGCCAGAGAAGATCCTATATGAGGTCGCTTTTGTAATTACCCTCTTTATACCAGTACGATTATATCAATCCACATCGATATAAAGCGTGTCGTCACAGTAGGATATATATCCAACACTACAAAGTAGGTAGAGATGTACACAAATAACAAAAGAAAGTAAAAAAAAAGTAAAAGTAGCTCTTATTCCATCACCACACACACGTCCCATTGTCTACATAGCATCAAAGTAAATACATATCAAAGTCCACAAATAACCAAGTCCATAATACATCAATGTCTCATGTACTAAGTAAAAAGAAAGTACAAAAGCTATAGTAATAGCTCTCTATGCCACAAGCTACTCCTCACAGTCGGAGTCGCTCCTCGTCACCTCATCTGGAAGCTTCAATCTCCTATATTATTTAGCAAGAATGAGTCTATGCAATAGACTCATAAAGTAACCTATTGGTCACACTCATACAGTTACCACATACATTCTACAAAAGCATAACACATCAAGTAAACTAATACATGGTTCACATGGCAATTAAACAAGTACTAAGTATACTTAAAATTACTTAACTACACATGGATTACTAATGGCACATGGTGTTCTAACATGATCTACACATCATAACATGCTTTAACATTTTAAAACATAACATATACTACACATGATGCTAACATGGCATAATCCACTATCATGATACTTATAAGCATTCTAGTCATTCATGAATCACAAATACTTACTCTCAACTTGCTGTTTTAACATAAACATAACCCATTCACATATTCTCACATTCTTTCACATTGGATCACATTGCACATATCTTTCACATGGTCACATTGCACATTCACACTTATTTTCAAATTGTTTCACATATTGCCATGACACATAGCCCAAACCACCATAAAGAAGGACACTATCACACACATAGCACATACTCATCACCTAGGCAAAATAGTGACGAATCTTGGTAAACTGCGAAGAACTGGGAGAAGCACTCTCCACCCTAACTAGTGATACTTGTCAATCTCCAAGATTTCATCCCGTACCCACAGGATATCACATACACATTGAGTCTTCCCATAGGGACTTTTCTACAATACGCTGCACACCTTCTATGGTAGTAGTGTCATAATCGACACATTAATCACTTTATCACATTAACAACTTAATTAACGCATATCTCTCATGCACTTAATGACATATTCACATGCTTATGATATAAACACATACTTCAGGTTAAAGAAGCATTCTTTACTGCCTAACAATGGTAAAAACATGCTTAACAGAGCCTAAACATGGTACTAATAATCAAGAAATCATTAATTTCACTTAATCATGCCTAATATGGTCATTATGGCCTCATGACTGAAAACAACAACTATGGATATTAGAATATGCTCAAATGTTTACCACGGGTTACATACATGGTACATATCATATATCTAGTTTTTCAGAATTTTCTGAGCAATATAGCTAATTTTTTAACAATTAAAATACATTTCAGATAATTAACATGATGATTCACTAAAAATAGGTTTGACAAGAAACTGGCTAATCTAACGATCTGAAAATATGTTCAAAATAACCCTAAACCAAAGGAAAAATTGAGACATAGATTCATAGTGTATGTAACTTTTTCCGAATTAAACCTAACATAACATGCATTATTTACCCTAACAAAAATTCTAGAAATTCACAAGAATATCCGAAAATACCAAAATTCATAAACTACTCCACAATATGTAACATTATATGACAAACCCTAGAATCCAACCTTGCACTCGAAAATCCCCAAAATTATGTCATATGCTTAAAACAGATTTTCTGAAAAAATTGAAGAACTTAACGGCAGGGTGACTGCCGTCAAGGGTGGTTGGCGGCAGCATCGATTATTTGATCTCCATGATCTTCGTCGATGGAAACCCTACGAACATGAAGCCTCCCCATAGTCTGGAGATCCTTCTCACGTAGAAAATGTCGCGGCAGCCTTGCTTTCTATCAGATCGAGCACCTCAAAGCTCTCTCACGGTTCTCTCTCCAAACCCTAGAAATCCCAACCAAGCAAAGGTCCTCTCATCACGAGGATGGCCTATTTTGTAACACCCCGACAATAGTACTAGTAATCCTTTAATTCTAAAATGGAGGGCATCATGTAAATGCTAAGAAAGTATAAACACAATATTATGTATATCTATAAATAGAAAAAGTATGAACATAATTATAAAAAATTAGGGTTTAAACTATGATTGACTAATTTATAGGATTGCAGCTTAAATTTTATAAGTTCCCAAAACTGTTTTCAGATCCTCAGTTGGAGGCATTTTGGGGAGTAGGATGGAATGGGTATATATGCAAATAAATTGGGCATTTTAGCAAATACTTTATCTAGAATGGATGATATATGTGGCATGATGAGGGACATCTAAGGAAGCTCTAGAAAAGAGACACTTGGCTTGGTTGGATAAGAATGAAGGAGATGATGCCACTTGGCTTGGTTGGATGAGGTTTGATGTGATGGTGACAAGTGTCACCATCCTAGTTGATGGAAGCTTTTGGAAGGGGGGTATGATGTCCTTGCAATGATTGCATGAGGAGGTGTCATGCTGAGGTGTCCTTATGAGGTGGCATGTTGGATAAGTATGGAGGAGATGGCGACAAGTGTCACCATCTTGACCGTTAGACGGTGGTGAGATGGCATGATCCTAGAAGCCTTGAAGTTGTATAAATAGAAGGGTCTCTCCTCCTATCCCATTTCCCATCCCATGCCATAGGAGGAAAGAGAGGGGGCAGCCAAGAGCTTCAGGAGAGAGCATGATGTTCTCCTCTTCATGCTGTGGAGGAAGTTCTGCTCATAGGAACCGTGCTCTAGAGACATCTGTCGAGGCATATCATGGTGATCAATAAAAGAAATGCATCGTATCGTTGGCGGGCTTCTGCTTAATTCATTATTGTGGCATGCAAGAGGCATGTGATTAGAACTTTTTGATTCACAATCATATTCTCTATTTCCATTCATCATAAAAGATTCCACCCTGATGTTCGACAATGTTGGGGTTTTTTCCCTATAGCATCTTGCTTTTGTCCTACATGGGTCGGTATGACCGTATCGGGCCAGAGTGGGGCATTAAAGATAGTATCAGAGCATTTTTTAGGCTGGAATAATTCATGATTGATCCATCAACTTAATTCACGTCTCAAAGTCATGCAGACGATCCAGTTAATTAATGATAAAATGGTTAGGTTAATTAAAGTGAGTGAATGCAGTAGATAGAGTTAGTGAAACCCTAGCAAGTGTCTATTTTGTAGGCTATGGCTAGCAAGGGGTGTCATGCGACTATCCAGAATGAGAAGTGAATAAGAGATGCAAGCAAGGTGAAGAAACCAATGAATGTTAGTAGAGGTTGAGGGCAAAGGTAGCAAGTAGGTTTGTGAGCATTATAAAGAGGACCATGGTGGAGTGATATGTTGGACATGAATTAGATAGATGCCTCAAAGTGGTAGTAAAGAACATAAGATCAATGGTTGTTCGAAGATGACTCGACAAGTAAGTAAACATAGGACCTAGGTTAGGAATGGTGGATTTGAAAGTGGACGACAAAAGAATGGAGGGCTATGCTAACATGAGAGGTGAAGAGGAGCAAAGGCGTATGTGCAAAGAATGAGTAGAGATGGCCCTACAAATAAAAATAGAAAGCAAGAAAAGAGGAGACAAGGAGATGGGGTAATGAAGATAGAGGAAGAAAGAAGGAGAGGGGAAGACAGATGGGCAGGGAGGAGGCAGAGGACGACAGAGGAAGGATGGGGGGAAAGGACATGAATGGGAGGTTGGGGTGGGGAGGGGGGTTACCAGTGGCGACTCCCCCCCCCCCTACCCAACATAATTGCCATGAGCGTGATGACACTCCATCGGATCAAGATCCGATGACTATTCCATCGGCAAAGCTGGCAACAAGTCCTCGTAAAGGTGGTCGGCCACCGCACGAGACGATTCTTTTGATCGAGATGAAACTACTAGAGTATATTGCTAACTCATCAAATAATCGACGAAGAATCATGTCACTAATCGATCAAGTACATTGTTGATTGATTAAATAATTAATGGAGTAATTTATCGCTAATAGATCAGATGTATTATTAATTGATCAACTAAATTGCTAATTTATCAACTAGTTGATAAAGAGATATATCTCTAATCGATCACTAATTTATAGGGTAAATGATGAAGAAATATATTGCTAATCGATCGTTATTCTCCAGGTAATCGATAAAGAGATATATCGCTAATCGATTACTGTAAGTGTAAGTAATTAATAGGATCAATAATCAAAGCAATAAATAAAGATAATTAGAGTACTAATGTGACAACAATTGATCCAAAATATCGAAAATAATCAATCAATAATTGATGCAAATGTGTCGATAATTAGATTGATAATAGAATAGACTTAATGCTATAATTGATCCAATAATCGAAGTAATAATCAATTCATAAGTCACCAGTAATCAAAATGTTCTAAAGTCTATAATCATGTATTGATTAGATCATAGTTCAAAATAATCAAAGCAATGATCAGAGTGAGTTGAACTACTAATCAATTGTCTTTCTAAAGCTAATCGATATGATCCTTAGACTGATAATCAATATGAAATATGTTCTTGTAATCGAAAAAAAATATCAATAATAATTAGAGCAACTTTGAACAATAATCAAAACTATACTTAGACAATAATTAAAGCAATATTTGAACCATAATTGGAACACTCTTTAAACAATAACTAAAAGAGTGCTTGTACAATAATCGGAGGAATACTTGAACTATAATTGAAATGCTTGTTTGAACATTATAAGAAGGATACTTAGGCTACAACTGGAGAAATATTTGAAATAGGAATGCTAGTTTGAATAGTAATCAGAGGGATGCTTAACTATCATTAGAGTGATATTTGAACCATAATCAAAATGATTATTTGAAGAGTAATCAAAAGGATACTTGAACAATAATTGAAGCTATACGATAACTCTAATTGGTTGGAGATTATAAATAATAATCTGAACACTACAACAGTGTCCCTTTGAGTGATACTCTTTTTGTCTGTTGACAAACTTTATAGAAGATAATGTTAAATATTTGTATTTTCTGAGTTTTAGTTATCCCCAAAACATAGTGAAAATAAAGGTGAGTGGTTCAACACTTCCGTCTAGAATCCAACTCTGATGGTGACGCTCTAAACTGACCTAGGAGACCCGACTGACCACTTCGACAACTTTGAGGCTCTGATGACCCTCCAAGGGGATCCATGTAGCGTATTGACTGATCAGATTGTCGTATAATAGTTGTGGAGGCCAGTGTGTGGGCAATGACATGTGTAGCATGTGTTTTCAACAGGTTGTGAGGCTTTCTGGGCTGGAAGTTTGGGCCCAAAGCCCTCACTGGTTCAATGTCACGTTATGAACGCGACGGTCCTGGGTGTCGCGTTCATGGAACCGTTGTTTTGGGTCGTCGTCTGCATGCGCGTCGCGTGTCGCACGCGGGGTGGGCTTGCTGACGTCAGGAGTGGGAAGGCGACATCCTCCTATGTCACGTTCAGGTCGCGACGGCGGGGTGCGTCGCGTTTCAACCGAGCTGCGTTTTTAAACAAGTTTGGCTGAACAGAGCTTTTGCAAGCTCTGCTCGCCAGGGGAGGTGTTGTGCAGTGGTTTCTGGGCGATTTTGCATTCTGAAGGGTTTTAGGCGTGTTCTCACGGCGAGGACGCTGTGTAGAGCGGGGGAAACACGTGTGGTCTCGTTCTTCGGTTCTTTGCGGGGTAGGGAGATTCCACCTCGTTTTACTGCGTGGATTGTGTGTGTGGCATGTTTAG
>CM024766.1:25027211-25069558 GCA_014218235.1 Colocasia esculenta
GTTTTAAATTGGAGCTATATTGAATGCTTTAAATACATATTCACGACTTCTTTTCTATCTATGATTCTCTTACACGTGCACACACATGAACCATCCATATATGGCTGAAATCTGACATAAAATATCTTATAATGTATCTGGTAATTATTGCAATAAAGTATATTAATTGCCCTATTTAAAGGACTTGTATTCGTTTCTTGCGTTGATTACATACCGATATCGACGCTCCACTGTTCTGGAATTCCTCTAGAACGTCGAGCACCTATTTTTATATACACCCTTTACTTGGCTTGTGGTGAACTCTCCGTCAGATATTCCTTTCGCCGGACTAGTGAACTCTTGCACAAGGCCTCCGTAAGTCTCCTCTGGCCATGGATCCCACATGGTCGACGAGCCGGTTGTACCCTAATACCTATGATACCCTTTAGGGATCTATATGATCCAAACGGCTATTAGAGATTCACTCTCGTCTTAAATCACGCGGACCTCTGGACCTGTGCATAACAAGGTAGTGGTAGGGTCGTGAGTTCCACCTGACTGCCAATACCAAGTACGCGTGTTGTGCAATGTTACTATCGCATGTTTGCTCGTCGCATTACGTGCAATGTCCACTAGCTCTCATCTATACTCTACTCGCTCATCTATTCACGTCACTCTACTATCTCGTCTATTCATCTAGTACTCTCATCTATTTCTTGGTACTCTATTTGGCCATTAAATTGATTGTCTACGATAAAACATGACTAGCTAGGCAACATTATAAGGGCCCGGTCTGGTCCTTGGGAGGAGCACCTGAAAGGCTATAACTCGCGGGGGTCTAATGATCTGGGTGATGGCATACACCTAACGCATGAACACGCAAGATTTGATCTATGGCAATCAATTAATCAAACAGTCAATTATTGGTTTACTTGAATCTCGTGGTTGAAAGAATATCGATCAACACTTGCTATCGTGACTTGTGCACTGTTGTGCAACTTTACTTGTTATCTTGTTATACGGCCAATCTGATATCAACACTTGTCGTGCTATACTCTCGTGCATTGTGCTATTGTTTCTCGTTATCATGTACCAGTACTTTCTATATGTTTCTCGTTACTGTCTCTAGTTATCCTGCTTTACAAGACATTAAACACTTAAAGCATGCTTGATCCTGAGATTAAGTCCTACTAAGCGTTATCGCTCACCCTGCGTTATTTGTCGTTGTGTTCTCAGGTGAGACCGAGGATGAACCATACACTCAAGAGGACGGGAACGACCTGGAGTGATGTCTTGAGTACCCTAGCGTCCTATTGTTATATTTAGCGTTGTAGTAGTTAGGTTTGAAGTTCAGTCTTTTGCTTTATTCCAATGTAATCAGGCCCAATAGGTTGGCTCTGATATTAGTGGTTGTAACTAGACATTTGAAAATTATTAATGAATGAAATTATTTTAGTATTTATTCTTGTTCAATGGTTTGATGTCTAGTACGCGCTCTACCCGTTCACTTGCAACTGCCTTCGCGCTCCGATATTCCACGTCGGGGCGTGACAGTTTTGTGGTATCAGAGCCTAGGTTATTATTAAGTATAGGATGATCTAGGTTAACCTGCCTCGACTAGAGTCAATTATCCACCTATGTGAGTTGAGGTTAGAGCCAAGGGTAACTAGCTAAATAAACTCACACACACACCAACTAGTACAATCATGATATCTTACATTAAAATTTCTCTTTTGAGGAACTTAAACATAGCAATGGCAGGCGAGCGTGCACAACTCCGTGACATGCAACAAACCATCCAGAAGCTCACTCAAGCTCTACTTCAGGCTGTTGGAGCTCGTGGAAACCCAGGAGCGGAGATCTGCATAGGAATTTCCGCAACTTGACCCGCCCCGTTTTAGTGGGACTACTGATCCGACGATGCAGAAAACTGGATGAAGGAGGTAGAACGCATCTTTCGCGTCATGC
This sequence comes from Colocasia esculenta, assembly GCA_014218235.1. Classification (NCBI taxonomy): domain Eukaryota; kingdom Viridiplantae; phylum Streptophyta; class Magnoliopsida; order Alismatales; family Araceae; genus Colocasia; species Colocasia esculenta. Next base: position 25,029,159 of record CM024766.1, read on the forward strand.
AATGCGTGGATGGTGATAAGTTACTACTGGCAACTTTTCAATTAGAAAGAGACGCCCGTGCATGGTGGGAGTCTATGGAGGCCACCAGGGCCGATGCACAGTTCACCTGGGCAGAATTCAAGGAGCATTTTAAATCCAAATACTTCTCTGAAAGGATCCAGGAGAGGAAGGCCTCCGAGTTTGCTGCACTGAAACAGAGGCACCTTACGATCGCGGAGTATGAAGCGCAATTCTCCCGATTGGCGCGTTATGCCAATCATCTGGTCAACACAGAAAGATGAAGGCGAGGAGATTTCGTAATGGACTCAAGCCATCTATATTACACACTTGCTCCACTCGACATCCAGACTTATGCCGAGATGGTAAAGAAGGCACAGCTGCTCGAGGATGCAACGACCTTACCGATCGCATTAAGGGTAGACTAGTCAAGAAGGAACCAGCATCGGGTTCCTCAAAGCCACAACATGATGAGGAAAGGTTGTATTGCCTTCCTAGCAGCCGTAGTAGTGGAAAAGAAGGGTTCCAAGATAGAGGACATACATATAGTACATGACTACCCAGATGTATTCTCCGAAGACCTCCAGGGATTCCCCCTGAACGAGATGTCAACTTCGCCATTGAGCTGATTCCTGGAGCCGCACGGTATCGCGTCAACCGTACCTAATGTCACCTGCCGAACTGAGGGAATTGAAGGCACAACTGATGGAACTACTAGAAAAGGGGTTCATCAGACCTAGTACTTCACCATGGGGAGCTCCTGTGCTATTCGTAAAGAAGAAAGATGGATCGATGAGGCTGTGCATCGACTATCGACAACTCAATCAGCTTACCATCAAGAACAAATACCCATTGCCTAGGATCGATGAACTATTCGACCAAATTTCCAGAGCGCGATATTTCTCCAAGATCGATGTTCGATCCGGCTATCACCAAATGAGGATCAAGGATGACGATATCTTCAAAACGGCTTTCAGAGCAGGTATGGACATTATGAATTCGTCGTTATGCCTTTTGGTCTAACCAATGCTCCTGCACCTTTATGCACTCATGAACAACATATATCGGCCATACTCGACAAGTTCGTGGTCGTCTTTATCGACGACATCCTCATATACTCAAAGACCAAGGAGGAGCATGAAGAACACTGAAGACAGCACTACAAGTTTTGCGAGACAACAAGCTATACGCAAAGCTTAGTAAGTGTGAATTCTGGCTCGAAGAAGCATCTTCTTGGGCCATGTCATCTCAAAGAACGGCATCTCCATTGATCCCTCCAAAGTCGAAGTTGTACTCAACTGGGAGAGACCCACCTAAGTCACCGAAATCAGAAGCTTCTAGGACTGGCTGGATACTAGGAGGGTTCATAAAGGACTTCTCTAAGATCGCCGTACCACTCACGCGTCTGACACGAAAGGAGAAATCCTACTCCTGGAGTAAAGAGTGTGAGAAGAGTTTCCAAACTCTCAAAGACTGCCTTACCTCAGTACCCGTTCTCACTCTGCCAATAGAGGGAGAAGGTTCTCTATCTACACCGATGCCTCAGGAATCGGGCTAGGATGTGTACTCATGCAAAAGGAGAAGGTCATCGCCTATTCTTCAAGACAACTGAAGACACATGAAGTCAACTGCCTGTACATGATCTCGAGCTTGCTGCTGTGGTCTTCGCCTTGAAGATTTGGAGACACTATCTATATGGTGAGCAATTGACTGTCTACTTAGACCATAAAAATCTAAAGTACCTATTCTCCAGAAAGAACTCAACATGAGGCAGAGAAGATGGTTAGAATATCTAAGGACTTCGATTTCAACATCCAGTACCATCCAGGTAAGGGAAACGCCGTGGCTGATGCTCTTAGTAGGAAGCCAATGGCATCTATCTCAAGTCTAGTACTTGGCGAGATGCAATTACTTGAACAATTCGCGAGGCTAGACTTAAATATTGAACATAGGGATGATCATGTTTTGATTGTCAATCTCAAGATCCAAGCCAATCTGCTGGAGGAAATCAAGATGCAACAGGACAATGATCCATTCTTGGTTCGTGTCAAGGAACCTTAGCGGAAAGACCGGATTTTGCCATGACTGAAGATGGAAGGTTAGTATTCCAAGGAAGAACTTGTGTCCCAGACAACGAAGCCCTAAAAAGGAAACTAATGGATGAAGCTCATCAAACTAAGTACACTATTCATCCGGAGGTACCAAAATGTATCAAGACATGAAAAGAACTTTTGGTGGCCGAATATGAAGAGGGAAGTAGCCGAGCATGTAGCTCATTGCCTCACATGTCAGCAAGAAAAAGCGGAACACTGCGCCCCTGCGGGTGTACTCTGACCACTTGATATTTCGGAATGGAAATGGGAAAGCATTGGCATGGACTTCATCAGGGTTTCCCAAGAACTCGTGGTGGGCTCGACGCCATATGGGTCATCATTGACGGTTGACCAAATCTGCGCACTTCTACCCATAAAGAGTACATGGTCTGTGGAGGTGCTAGCTGCGTATATGTCAAGGAGATCGTGCGGTTGCACGGTATTCCGTCATCTATTATCTCAGATCGAGATCCAAGGTTCACCTCTCATTTTTGGAAAGGTCTGCAAACTGCCCTTGGTACGAAACTTATTTTAGTACTGCCTTTCACCCGCAGATTGATGGACAAACTGAGAGGACAATCAAATTATAGAAGACATGTAAGAGCCTGCATTATAGATTTCAAGGGTTATGGATATGAACACTTACCCTTGATTGAGTTCGCCCATAACAAACGTTACCAGGTGTGCGACGACCCTCTTTATACCGGTACGGTTATACCAACCCACGTCGGTAAGCGAGCGTCATCACAGTGGGACATTACCCAACAATGACATTCAGCTGAGATACACGTGAATATAAGAACAGAGTAGCGGAAGTAAAAGAACCACTGTCTTCATTCATTCATCATCCACATTTAAAATACATGATTTGATAACATTTAAAGAACTAAAAGTCCACATAATTTAAATTGCTGAAAATCAAATACATAGATGTACATACTTATACATTCTCCATGATAATGCTAGTACAATGTTCAATTTACATACTATGAAAATCACAAATGTCACTAGTGCTCCAACACTCTAATCTCGCACTCGGAGTCGGTCTCCAACGTCTCCTCCACAAGTGTCTCATCACCAACTACACCTGTACGCCGAAGCAAGTAGTGAGTCTAAAAGACTCCCAAGTAATTCTACACATACTGTACATACACATATCATAGTAGGTTCTACATATACATTCACCAGACACAACATGTAGCATGCTTGACATTAAATTTTACAACCTGTCATGGTGAATCTACAATTTAAACACATGGACTATGCTTTCAGATTTGCAGAAATAGAATCACCTATCACATGCTTTTATTCATTTCTCACACATAAAAATCTACCTTCAACCAACGAAGACATGAAAGCCATTAACATGAATTTCCGAGCATGCATGAAAGGAAACATACCTAACATGGAATCTACACATTCCTACAATATACGTAACCATTTTACATGCTTTAAACTTGCTGGTTTTACGTGCTTTAGCAACCAAATCTAACATATGAGAGCTACAACAATGATTTAAATCACAACATGTGACAATCAAGTATGGAAGTGTTTATATAGCTTAACAATTATCCCTAGCATGGATGCTAGGCATTTTGCATACATAACATGATCATAACATAGGAAGCTACTGTTCAAGCATGATTTCAGATTGTCATAACATGGATTACAAACTCACATCTTCACATTTTGGTTTCACATTTTCACACAATTTCAAATTCGCATATTTCACACTTTACACATGCACTTTTACACATTGTTCACATTCACATTTTTCACATGAACACATACACATTACACATTCACATTTAGTGCCGTGACACATAGTCCAAACCACCAAAGAAGGACAACAACACATCACATCACATAGACGCCATCTAGGCAATACAATGGCGACTCTTGGACTGCGCAGAGCGGAAGAACAAGTCTCCACCCTAACCAGTGGTACTTGTCCACCTCCAGGATTTCCCCCTAATGCCCTTAGGGTCACTACACATTGAACCTTCTCAGGGAGACTTTTTCCTGATACGGTTCCACTGCCCTCTGTAGAAGCAATGTCACATTTGCACAATTTACACATTACACATTTTTACCGATTTAACACAGGTTTACACATGTCACTCTCATTTCATTCACTTTCTCACTCACATGCACACTTCTCTATTTTTCCTAACATGGCACTACAATTACAAAAATTTAGCACTCAGGAAATTTTACTAATCAGGTTGCTATATACAAAATCAATCATTTTACAAAGGCATGCATTAGTTTCACATTTTTACATGAAAATTCATATTGCATCATATACTGGTCCAAATGACCTAAAATTTAACCACTAGCTGATTTTGGGTTAGGATCCACATGCAAATTTTCAGATTTTTCTAACCTAAAACGTAATTACAGAAAATCTGACATCAAATTCACATGCTATTCACAACTCAAGTTAGTATGGAGTTGAATAACAATCACAATTTAACAACTCACTGTCTGAACCCTAGCATGCATAGAGCCACATGATTTATTCCCGAATTTATGGGAAATACATGATTTACCAAAGATTTATCATGACCTACGCATAATTCTATTTCCCAAACCAGAAAATTCAATAATTCATACAAGCATGGAAAATTCCAGAAACTCAGAGTACAGACAGGGTTGTACATACATGGTCTAAGAAAATTAGGGCAACATGATTTACCACGGATTATCAGGATAATGGTGAGAACATACACATGAACATTCTTCCACATGCTTTCAAATATGTAAATAAGCTCTACTATCCACGAAATAAGAGTACATTCACATTCCCATCCATCACATTAGCTAGTATACATAGCATATAAGAGATTACATTATATCCTCATCGTGAAACATATCGAAATTAATCATATAGAAGGGCAGAAAGCTTGTTGTTCTGCTCAGATGAACTTAGCGGCAAGCTATGGCCGTTAATGTAATGTTAGCGGCATAATCGATGGACGCTAAGCATGATCTTAGCAGCAAGGGATATTGCCGTTAAGGTCAGGTCGTTGCAAAACACAGACCGAGCTCCAAAGATGGGGTGAATTTGGGGGTCTAGGACACGAGGGAAAATACATAAAAATAGTAAAACCATCCTAGACACATACAGGGACATTATGGGTAGGGTACTTGCCTCTAGAAAATACACCAAACGGATCTAGGGCTCGGTGAAGCTCTCCTTGGGCTGTCCCAAGAAGCTCCTAGAAAAGCTTCACTCCGGGTTCTTGAGCAAGCTCCAGTGCAGTCCGAGGTCGGGGATGCCTTCCTCGATGATCCAGCAAGCTCCTTGAAGTAGCAGGTGGCCGGATCAAGCTTCGGAACTTCAGATTTGGGGTTGCAAAAGTGGGGGTTTCACACAGTCCGAAAATAGGGTTTTCTCTTCTTCCTCTCTTGCAAAGGGACAAGAGAAGGCTTAGGGTTGTAGAAATGGGTTTGTATATAGGAGAGGGGGTTTTCTTATCACGCAGGGGTGACAAGATGGCTTTTCAGACCGTTGGGGACAGCTCCCCAATGGTTGGGGTTGCTTGCTTCCGAAATTCTGGCTCTGCGACGCATGCAGGTCAGAGAAGTTGGCGTCCACACGCTGGACGCTGGAATTAGTGTTGGCGTCCATGGGGTTGACGCGTACTCAACTCAAGCGTCCATTGATATTGATGCCAATCTGGCCTTCGGCCAGAACTCCAAAACATGCAGAAACCATGCACATCTTACACCTATATACATGCCATATGTATGTATAACATGTACACACTACCATCATACCATTATACATTATTTTTATTAATTATACACATGCATACATAAGTATACCAACTAGTACTTACGTAGATATTTACATACGTACATACACAACATGAATTATTTACATGCAATACAATAATGTAATAAAATTTGAGGGCCTTACAAGGCGAGTATTAAAATGGCACCATTTGAAGCACTTTATGGCAGGAATTGTAGATCTCCTGTGTGCTGGAATAAAGTGGGAGAACAACAATGGTTAGGACTTGACATGGTACAAAGTACAACCGGGATATACAGATGATACGAGATTGACTCAAGATTGCTCAGTCTGACGAAAGAGCTATGCTGATAAGAGAAGACGAGATCTGGAATTTCAAATAGGAGATCATGTGCTATTGAAGGTATCTCTACCCGTGGTATTCAAAGATTCGGAGTGAAAGGAAAACTTAGTCCAAGATTCATTGGTCCTTTCGAAGTACTTGAAAGGATTGGTGAAGTTGCTTACAGACTGGCCTTGCCGCCAAATTTGGCAAGTGTGCACATGTCTTCCATGTCTCCATGCTTAGAAAGTATGTGTACGATCCTACACAGTCATTCGCCATGATGATCTGGTGTTAAACAAGGACATGGCGTATGAGAGAGAGCCGATCAAGATATGGAACGGAAGGTACAACAACTCAGAAATCGTCCCATTCACGTAGTGAAGGTCTTATGGAATACCGCGGAGTGGAAGAAGCAACATGGGAACCAGAAGGAATTATCAGACGCAACTACCCGGATCTATTCGGTAAGCCATTCTCTCCTGTAAGGTCATATGAATTTGGGGACCAAATTCTTTTAAGGGGGGGAGGATGTAGCAACCTGAATTTTTGCGGAAAAAAATAAAATTTAAATAAATAATTAAAACTAGCTAAATGGAATTTAAATGAAAAGAGAATTAAATAAAACCCATTACATGGAAAAGAGTAATGGGCTTTGCTTAATGGATCCCCTAGAAATTATTGGGTCAAAAATATGAATTTGCAAAGGGAGAATAATAAGAAAATACCCTAAATTGGAGTTTAATTATATCATAATGGAAAGGGGTTATTAAAGCAATAAAAATGGCAATTAGAGTTGGAATTGGATTCCTAAACCTACCTCATATAGTCTAGCACGAACTTAGATACTATCGTAACCCAATTAGAGATGGAAAGCAAGAGAGGAAAGGTGGAGTTAGGAAATCTCGAATTAAGAGGAATTTGAGTAGTAGTAGGAATAGGAACTTGTGTTATATAAATACACCTCTTAAATCCTCTTGGCCAACCCTAACTCGTTGCCAAAGGTTGTTGGACGTGGAGAAGAGGCCAAGCAGGAGAGGATCTCGGGGGGAGAAGGAGTTCTTGAAGCTTCTTCCTCGTTCTTGGAGTTCTAAGCCCTAGAAGACAAATTGAGTCAAAGGTAGGCATTCTCACAAGCTAAAATTCTGAAATCTCGTCTGTAGGTTCTTCCTACCCTCTTGGACGAAACCCCAAGTTTATATTTTCCATCTATCAAATATTTTGTTATGAATTTCGAAGTTCTATACACTTCATGAACCCGAGCCCCTTCTTTGGTGCACATCTTCAAATCCACTCGTCCTCATGTCATGAATCTTTTTGAGTAAGGACTGAGGGTTGATAGGCATCTTTTGCCCTGAAAGCCCAAATTTGATTCACTCTAGTTGGCGAATTAAATCGTCTATTCCAAGTTGCTCACTGTTCTTGTTCTTCATGTTGCATGAATTTAAGGCCTCTCGAATTCCTTGAAATCTGCAAATTCCTATTACTGCATGTACCCTGGCCTGTCTAGAGTTGTTAGAAATTGTTTCACGGATTTTCATATACCATGTGATTTGTTCTAATTTTCAAAGCACCCTGTATCAATTGATTCATGTTGGCCCGCAATCCCAAGCCTGGTCTGATTCCTGTCAGAGCCAGGCGCAGACCAGCAGATTGTGACAGGCCGATATGTCGCCTTTTGGGTCTGGTTGCGACAGTCCACCTGTCGCGTTCAGGACGCGACAAGTAAGCCATCACGATCTCTGTGCCCGTCCTGTCGTGATCCTTTTCCGCCCCTGTCGCGTTCTCAGAGCCGTCGCGACCAACATCTTGTCGCGTTCTGGACGCGACAGGAGACCCCGTCGCGTTCTGGATGCCTGAGCAGACAGCCCTGTCGCGACCCGTACAGGACCCTATCGCGTTCCATCATGACCCTGTCGCGACCCTTACATGGGTACGTCGCCTTCACAAGATTTTGCATAAAAACCCATAAGATCTATTGCTCTCACTTTCCACAATATTCTTACGCCTTTTTAACAGTCATACACGAAGTAAAAAAAAAAACACCTGTTTTAAATTGGAGCTATATTGAATGCTTTAAAATACATATTCACGACTTCTTTTCTATCTATGAATTCTCTTACACGTGCACACACATGAACATCCATATATGGCTGAAATCTGGCATAAAATATCTCATAATGTATCTGGTATTTTATTGCAATAAAGTATATTAATTGCCCTATTTTAAGGACTTGTATTCGTTTCTTGCGTTGATTACATACCAATATCGACGCTCCACTGTTGGAATTCCTCTAGAATGTCGAGCACCTATTTTTATATACACCCTTTACTTGGCTTGTGGTGAACTCTCCGTCGGATATTCCTTTCGCCGGACTAGTGAACTCTTGCACAAGGCCTCCGTAAGTCTCCTCTGTCATGGATTCCCACATGGTACCCTAATACCTATGATACCCTTTAGGGATCTATATGATCCAAACGGCTATTAGAGATTCACTCTCATCTAAATCACGCCAGACCTCTGGACCTGCGCATAACAAGGCCAGTGGTAGGGTCATGAGTTCCACCTGACTGCCAATACCAAGTGCGTGTGTTGTGCAATTGTTACTATCGCCTGTTTACTCGTCACATTACGTGCAATGTCCACTAGCTCTCATCTATACTCTACTCGCTCATCTATTAACGTCACTCTACTATCTCGTCTATTCATCTAGTACTCTCATCTATTTTTGGTACTCTATTTGGCATTAAATTGATTGTCTACGATAAAAACATGACTATGCAGGCAACATTATAAGGGCCGGTCTGGTCCTTGGGAGGAGCACCTGAAAGGCTATAACTCGCGGGGGTCTAATGATCTAGGTGATGGCATACACCTAACGCATGAACACTCAAGATTTGATCTATGGCAATCAATTAATCAAACAGTCAATTATTAGTTTACTTGAATCTCGTGGTTGAAAGAATATCGATCAACACTTTCTATCGTGACTTGTGCACTGTTGTGCAACTTTACTTGTTATCTTGTTATACGGCCAATCCGATATCAACACTTGTCGTGCTATACTCTTGTGCATTGTGCTATTGTTTCTCATTATCGTGTACCAGTACTTTCTATATGTTTCTCGTTACTGTCTCTAGTTATCCTACTTTACAAGACATTAAACACTTAAAGCATACTTGATCCTGAGATTTAAGTCCTACTGGGCGTTATCGCTCACACCTGCGTTATTTGTCGTTGTGTTCTCAGGTGAGACCGAGGATGAACCATACACTCAAGAGGACGGGAAAGACCTGTAGTGATGTCTTGAGTACCCTAGCATCCTATTGTTATTTAGCGTTGTAGTAGTTAGGTTTGAAGTTCAGTCATTTGCTTTATTCCAATGTAATCGGGCCCATGGGTTGGCTCTGATATTAGTGGTTGTAACTAGACATTTGAAAGATTATTAATGAATGAATTGTTTTAGTATTTATTCTTGTTCAATGGTTTGATGTCTAGTACTCGCTCTATACCCGTTCACTTGCAACTGCCTTCGCGCTCTGATATTCCGCGTCGGGGCGTGACAGGGGCAGAGCCACATGGAGCGGCACCACGGAGGAAGGTGTAGCAGAGGGAGAAGGAGATGTTGAAGAGCATGGACTGTAGGTGCGCTAATGGAGGGGTCCCTGTTGTTATGGGTGTCCTCAAGCCAATCATAACTTGTACAATCTTGTTCTTTAGTAATAATAATAAGGCTTTTACATTCATTATGTGTATTAGTTTTATGTTTCATTATGAAGTCCATGAATATGCGCAATAGATACTAATTATGATGAGATCATAACAATGGGATTAATATCCTTTAAGCGTTATATTCTTAATTTTTCCTAGTCGAGGATATTTGGGAAGGACATCGAATATCTGGTTAGACTAGTATAGGTTGCACCTGCTCATATGATGAGGGTGACTGGTCTGATAGTCACTTGTGTGGAGACACTAAGGTGAATCTGTAGGTGCTCATTGGAGAATGAGTTCACTGAACTGATCCGTTATGAATCGCTAGATGGTAATGTTACCTAACTGTCAACCAACTAGATTCATTGTCACAGTGGCGTGATTGGTCCTTAGACCTGAGACACCAAGGACACCTTGTCGGTGACTTCTAGATTTTGACCTTAACTTACAGATCTCTAGCCATGGGCTCTTAATCAGTTAAGTGTTTTGATTTAGCGGAATACCTTCGAAGGTGATTGTGGGTCAACATGGGATCGCTCGCTCTCGGTAATAAGAGAGTGAATGCTCTAGGGAAAGATGCCTGATAGTCCCTGGCCAGGGCATGACTATTATCAGAAAAGGAGTTTTCTGATATTGTTATGCGGCATCTAATCCAAGTGAGTGCGTGTATAGGGTTTGACAGTTGACCATACCCTAAGTGCACTCGAGAGCATTGTACGAGCGAAGGATTATAGTCACGTGGTATCTGTTACCACAAAAGGTTCCTTGAATGGGTTGCTGAACCCCAATGCTTTCCAGGATCAAGTGGTGTTGCTTGGCACCAAACTTGATTGGAAGCCCGGTCAATTATCGTGAGACGATAATTATTGTGTAATTAATTAATATGAGATTATATTAATTACAGTAAGTCAATAAAGAGTTATTGGGCTTAATGGGCTGAAAACTGGACTAGCACTTGGGCCTAGAGGGTCACACGCAATAGAGTTCCGAGCAGATGGACATGATGACCGATATAGACATTAACTGGGTTTTTGTGAAAAACCACAGAGTATATATATACACGTGGAGAGTTAAAACCTGGCCCAAGCTACAGGGTCCTCTCTGGCCGCCCCTCCTCTCTCTCTCACGGTGCCCCCACCTCTTCTCTCTCTCTCTCTCTGGCACATGGTGGAGCTGAGATCCGGGAGACGCGTGGAGACCGAGAGAGATCATCTGCGTCTGGAGTTCGCGTGGATACGTCTAGAGGCCGGACACCTGAACGGCTTGAAGCACCAGCGCATCCAGCGCTACAACTCCCCGGGTTCGAGAGTTTCACAACCCGCAAAGGTAAAGATCGGATCTTCCTTCGTGTGGGTTCTCCGTTTGTTCGATTCCGACCGCCGGCAACGATATCTACCGGAGGGATCACATTTCCGCTGCGCTCTGTATGATTCCTTAAAGTGGATCAGAACCAGGTTGCTGGCTCGATCGGAATCGATGCCATATGATTGTTATTTTATGCTTTTTCGTCGATTCGCGTTCTGCATGAATCGCCAAGATTGCTGCATTCTTGGGTCGCACATGGGATGTGCACTTCCTGTTTGGTACATGGAAGTTGTTCCTGGTACCAAGGGCATCGCGAAGAACCTTTGTGGCATTGTTTGGCCCTCTGTAGAGGTCACACGGCCCTCTGCAAGATGTCGCCGCCATGCTTCTTGGACAGTCCAAGAAAGGGGGCGGTTTCTGCAATTTTTTTGGGTTTTTAGTTTTTCTGGGTTTTTGGGGCCTTGGCAGGCAGCCGCCGGCGTCGCCGACACGGGAGGCAGCCGCCGGAGGCGGCGCGGGGCGGCGGGGTCCCCCCCCCCCCACTCCGGCCCTGCGCGGGCGCGGCGGCGGCTAGGGTTTCACCTAGCCGCCCCCGATCGGGCGGAGGGGGTGACCCGCGCGGGTCGCCCGTGGGCAGCGCTCGGGTCGCCCGCGGGTAAGTCGCGGTTGGACCCTCCGCGGGTCCCGGGCGGGCGGATCCGCGGTCCATGCCGGATCCGATCGGACCGGATCCGCCAGACCCAAACCCCCTTTCCATTTTTTTTAAGGTTTTAAAATGTTTTAAATTGTTTAAAAGCCAGAAATTTTTTTAAAAAATTCCAGAAAATTCTGAAAAACTATTTTGAGGGTTTTAAAATGTTTAGCTCTCTGCAAATTATTTTCATAGTTTGACCCCTTGCTTAATTAGTTTAAGGGAATCTAAAATTGTTTTAGTTATTTCCTCTTCTAATTATGCATGTTAATTAATTTAAGAATGTGATTCTTGTTAAATTAATTAACAGTAAATTTTGGCAGATTCATGCAGTAACAGCGAATGGCGTTTATCTAATGTTAATTAGATGTTTTCCTTATTAGCTAAATGGTTTGGTGTTAATGGTTTTCAAAATATAATATTATAATTTTGAAATAAAGTTATTTTAGAAGTAATTATGTGATAATTGCCTATTGATGCATGTGATGTGTTGATGTGTGAATGGATGATCATGGACCTAGATATCATGTGATGATTTTTATGGTTTATGGCATGTGATGTAATTTATGAGGACTGCGTGCCTCCCTCTCTCCCTCTAAAATCTGGGCTGTACATTCTATCTCCCTCCTGTTATGTACTTCCTTGACTTGTTCAAAGTTTCTTATTATTATCTGATGTATATTATGGGCCTGCGAGCCCAATTTAATGTTACTTGTAATTTTAAGAAGCGGATTGGCGGAGATGGAGGAGAGTACCATGCAAGACCTTCATGGAGATAGAGTACATCAAGCAAGAGCATACGATGCGGGGCTGCCATATGTGCCATGTTTGTGGATTACCAACTGGCTCTGGTAATGCCACTCTAGGTTGAAGTCCATGATCATCCATCGTTTTCTTATATATATGATATATGTGGAATGTGCTATGATATATATAATTAAATATATGATATTCAAATTCTATATATCAATAGCACGCAGATATAGAGACCAAGATAAAATATGCCAAATCCCTCCTCGTTAAATTTTAAGTCGTAGCGTAATCATTAAGATGAATTACATTACGTGGCCCTCCATCATTATAGTTTTAGGATTGCCATTAGATTGGGCAAGTTTGTTGTGCTATCCACAAGGCTTGCCAAATCTGATGACAGACTAAAACTATGGCATGGTGATGCTTAAACGGGGTAGAGGAACGGTGTAGTTGTTGTGATATCCACAAGGGCTACATCCAAATCTATGCTCGTTACGTAATGACGGTACATGCTTAGACTGGATTTAATGACTTGTTGTGCTATCCATAAGGTCATTAAAATTCAAGGGCCAAAATAAGATCGGATATTGCAAGAGTTGCAAGTGTCAAGAGTTGACCGCTTTCAGATCATAGTATGATTTGTTGTGCTATCCACAAGGCATGCTATGAGTCTGTAAGATTCCGATCCCCACTAGGAGACCGTCAGAGTCTCCCATTCTGTATATCTGAGGGTTACAGTCTGTCGAAAAATAGTCAGAGCTGATCTTGATTAAAGTCCTAATCTAGATTTAATTATTATTATGATCATCTGCTAATTGTGTTTACATTTCCTTTATAGGCAAAAATGTCGTCAGGTAACCCACTCTGTGGCATACTGGATGCCAACAATTGACAGACCCGAACTACTCGGATTGGCTCAGAAACCTGAAGATTGTCCTCAGGTTTGAGCGCATTGCCTATGTCCTGGAGGTGAGATCCCCGCTGAACCACCTCTAGATGCACCTGAAGGGGAAACACTTGAATTTGCGAAGTGGAAGGAGGATTCCACTCTGGCCCAATGCTACATGCTTGCCTCAATGAGCAATGAGTTGCAAAGGCAGCATGAAAATATGGATGCTAGATCCATCATGCAGCACTTGCAGGAGCTCTTTGAAGAGCAGAGCAGGGTAGAGAGATATGAGATATCCAAGGCCCTGTTCAGAGCTCGCAAGGCAGAGGGGTCTTCAGTACAGACTCATGTGCTGAAGATGATAGAGTGGATTGAGAGGCTCGAGGGGCTTGGTTTTCCTCTTGACAAGGAACTGAGCACGGACCTCATTTCCACTCACTTCCAGATTCATATTCCCTGTTCATTGTAAACTTACAATGGACAAGATTGAGGTGAGTTTAGCTGAGATGCTCAACATGCAGAAGACTGCTGAGGGCAACTTAAGAAGAAAAAAATCCCACTGTTCTCATGGTTGGAAAGTCCAACAGAAGAGGAGAGCAGTGCAAGCCTTAAGAAAAGGCAATGCCAAGAAGTAGTCCAAGCAGAAGCAAAAGAAGGACATAAGCAAAGGAGAAGAAAAGGGCGAGTGCTTCCACTGTAAGAAGAAGGGGCACTGTAAAAGAAATTGCAAGGACTACCTTGCAACGAAGGCTCAGGAGAAGCAGAAGCTTGGTGAAGCTTCAGGATCTATATGATAGATCTTCACTTGTCTATTAGAGATTCTACATCATGGGTTTAGACACTGGATGTGCTTCTCATTTCTACAATGATGTGCAGGTGCTGACAAGTAGAAGGAAGCTGAGCAAGGGCAAGGTGAACTTGAGACTTGGAAACGGCGTAAGTGTTGGTGCACACACTGTGGGGACAGTGAGCTCAAGTTACCCTCAGGAGATTTACTTTTATTAGGTGATTGCTACTTTGTGCCTAGTATCATTAAGAACATTATTTCTGTTTCTTGTTTAGACAGAATTGGAGATAAAGTTTACCATTGAGAACAATAGTTGTTCAGTTTATTGAGAAATAAACTAGTTGCTTTAGCAAATTTGGTGAATGGTTTGTATCTGCTTGATGTTTCTTATGAAAATCTCCATGTTGATGTTTCTCCTAAGAGAAGTAAGAATAGTGTGAACACTGCCTACTTATGGCATTGTAGGCTGGTCACATTGGCGAGAATAGGCTTCAAAAGTTGCATAAGAATGGATACTTAGATCCATTTGATTATGAATCATATGCAACGTGAATCCTGTTTAATGGGTAAGTTGACCAAATCTCCATTTAGTGGACATGGAGATAGGGCCAAGGACATATTGGAACTAATACACTCGGATGTATGTGGTCCAATGTCTACCCAAGCCAGAGTGGCTACTCATACTTCATTACATTCACGGATGACTACTCAAGGTTTGGATTTGTTACTTAATGAAGTACAAGTCTGAAGTGTTTGAGAAGTTCCAAGAATTTAAGAATGAAGTTGAGAAGCAAACTGGAAAAAGCATTAAAATCCTACGGTCAGACCGAGGAGGTGAATACTTGAGTACATAGTTCACACAATTCTAAAGGACAGTGGTATCCTTTCTCAATGGACTCCTCCCTATACACTACAGATGAATGGTGTATCGGAAAGGAGGAATCGCACTTGTTGGACATGGTACGATCCAAGATGAGCCGTTCACAGTTACCAGTTCCCTATGGGATATACGCTAGAGTCAGCGGCAATCTACTGAACAGGGTTCCCAGTAAATCTGTGTTTCTACTCCATATGAGATATGAAAGGGTAGAAGCCTGATTTTAAACATGTTAAAATCTGGGGCTGTCCTGCCCACGTGAAGAGACACGACCCAGATAAACTGGAATCCAGAACTGATAAGTGCAGGTTTGTTGGATACCCAAAAGAAACATTTGGGTACTACTTTTACCATCCTGGTGAACAAGAGTGTTTGTCGCAAGGAGAGCTGTCTTCTTGGAAGAGGAGTACCTTACCCAGAGGACAGTGGGAGTAAGGTAGATCTAGAAGAGGTTCTAGATTCATAAACTGTGCAAAGTCCACCAGTTGAAACATCGGTTCCGAAACCTGTTCAAGAATATACACACATTCAGCGTAGGTCTGGTAGAGTACCTAGACAGCCTGAAAGATATGTTGGACATATCAGTGAAGTCATGTCTTATAATGAGGATGATGATCCAAAGACCTACCAAGAGGCTGTTGATAGTCCTCAGTCAGAGAAATGGCGAGATGCCATGAATTCTGAGATGCAGTCTATGTACACCAACCAAGTTTGGAACTTGGTAGACTTGCCTGAAGGTATTGTACCTATTAGGTGCAAGTGGATCTTTAAGAGAAGATCGGTGCAGATGGACAGATTGACACTTATAAGGCAAGGTGGTGGCAAAGGGGTATCGTCAAAGGCAGGGAATTGACTATGATGAAACTTTCTCACCAGCTGCCATGATAAAGTCAATCAGAATTCTTCTCGCCATTGCTGCATACTTTGATTACGAGATCTGGAAGATAGATGTAAAAACTACTTTCCTCAATGGAACATGAGGAAGAAGTCTATATGATACAACCTGAGGGTTTTACATCCAAAGAGTGTCCAGATAAAGTATGCAAGCTTCAAAGGTCCATCTATGGATTGAAGCAAGCTTCTCGTAGTTGGAACATAAGGTTTGATGAGGCTATCAATCTTATGACTTCATTAAGAATGAAGATGAACCATGTGTGTATAAGAAAATCAGTGGGAGTGCTATCACTTTTCTCATACTTTACGTTGATGACATCTTGCTCATTGGGAATGACGTAGGGATGTTATCATCAGTAAATGTTTAGTTGTCAAAGAACTTCTCCATGAAGGATTTGGGAGAAGCATCCTATGTATTAGGAATACGTATCTATAGAGATAGATCTAAGAGGATGCTTGGCTTGACCCAATCCATGTACATAGATACCATTGTCAAAAGGTTTGACATGGAAAATTCCAAGAGAGGTCTCATACAATGAACATGGGATTAATCTCTCTAAGGAGCACTCTCCTAAGACTCCTGAAGAGAGGGCAGTCATGGATAGAGTCCCCTATGCCTCGGCTATAGGGTCTATCATGTATGTCATGCTATGTACAAGGCCTGATGTAGCATTTGCTCTAAGTGTTACGAGCAGATATCAGGCAAATCCAGGTGAAACACACTGGATGGCAGTGAAATGTATCCTTAAATACTTGAGAAGGACTAAGGATATATTTCTGGTTTATGGAGGAGGGGACTTGAAACTTCAGACATATACTGACTCGAGTTTCCAGTCAGCAGATCCAGATGATAGCAAGTCTACATCTGGGTTTGTGTCACCTTAAACGGAGGTGCAGTGAGCTGGAAGAGTTCCAAGCAAGAAACCACTGCAGACTTGACGACAGAAGCTGAGTACGTTGCTGCAGCTGAAGCCGCCAAGGAGGCAGTGTGGATGAAGAATTCATCACCGACCTTGTGTGGTGCTGGGTGACTCTGATCCGATCCCATTGCTGTGTGACAACAATGGGGCCATTGCGCAAGCGAAAGAGCCGCGGTCTCATCAGAAGTCGAAGCACATTCTGAGGCAATTTCACCTGATAGGGAGATTATCACTAGAGGAGATGTACTGGTGGAAAGAGTTCCTTCAGTTGACACATTGCAGATCCTGACGAAGCCTCTGACTCAAATTGTGTTTGAGCGCCACCTAGAGTATGGGTTTAAGACATAAAGGTGATTGGCTTTAGTCCAAGTGGAAGATTGTTATGAGTGTCCTCAAGCCAATCATAACTTGTACAATCTTGTTCTTTAATAATAATAATAAGACTTTTATATTCATTATGTGTAATTCGTTTATCGTTTCATTATGAAGTCCATGAATATGCGCAATGGATACTAATTATGATGAGATCATAACAATGGGATTAATATCTTTAAGCATATATTCTTAATTGTTCTTAGTCGAAGGATATTCGAGAAGATCGAATATCCGATTAGACTAGTATAGGTTGCACCTGCTCATATGATGAGGGTGACTGGTCTCATAGTCACTTGTGTGGAGACACTATGGTGAATCTGTAGGTGCTCATTGGAGAATGAGTTCACTGATTTGATCCGTTATGAATCGCTGGATGGTATGTTACCTAACTGTCAACCAGCTAGATTCATTGTCACAGTGGTGTGATTGGTCCTTAGATCTGAGACACCAAGGACACCTTGTCCGTGGAATTCTAGATTTTGACCTTAACGTTAGATCTCTAGCCATGGGGTCTAATCAGTTAAGTGTTCGGATCTAGCGGAATACCTTCGAAGGTGATTGTGTGGTCAACATGGGATCCTTCACTCTCGGTAATAAGAGAGTGAATGCTCTAGGGAAAGATGCCTGATAGTCCCTGGCCAGGGCTGACTACTTATCAGAAAAGGATTTTTCTGATATGTTATGCGGCATCTAATCCAAGTGAGTGTGCGTATAAGGGTTGACAGTTGACCATACCCTAAGTGCACTCGGGAGCATTGTACGAGAGAAGGATTATAGTCACGTGGTATCTGTTGACACAAAAGGTTCCTTGATGGTTGCTGAACCCCAATGCTTTCCAGGATCAAGTGGTGTTGCTTGGCACCCAACTTGATTGGAAGCCCGGTCAATTATCGTGACACGATAATTGATTGTATAATTAATTAATATGAGATATTATTAATTGCAGTAAGTCAATAAAGATTATTGGCTTAATGGGCTGAAAACTGGACTAGCACTTGGGCCTAGAGGGTCACACGCAATAGAGTTCCGAGCAGACTGGGCAAGATGATCGATATAGACATTAACTGGGTTTTTGTGAAAACCGTAGAATCTATTATACGTAGAGAGTTAAACCCTGGCCAAGCTACAGGGTCCTCTCTGGCCGCCCCCTCCTCTCTCTCTCTCCACGGCGCCCCCACCTCTTCTCCTCCTCTCTCTCTGGCACATGGTAGAGCTGAGATCCGGGAGACGCGTGGAGACCGAGGAGATCCCGTCTGCGTCTGGAGTTCGCGTGGATACGTCTAGAGGCCGGACACCTGAACGGCTTGAAGTACCAGCGCATCCAGCGCTACCACCTCCCCGGGTTCGGGAGTTTCGCAACCCCGCAAAGGTAAAGATCGGATCTTCCTTCGTGCAGGTTCTTCGTTTTTGTTCGATTCCGACCGCCGACAACGATATCTACCGGAGGGAATCATGTTTCCGTTGCGCTCTGTACGATTCCTTACAGTCCCCACTACGGCTGGAGGAAGTGGTGGCGGTGCTCGGCGTCCTGACAAACAACGTGAAGGTGGTGCGGTGGCTGCGTGAGCTTGCTCACGTCACAACCAAGTTCCCATGTGGACTACGGTGAAGCGGCCGACGGATCGGGTTTCGGTGCCCCAAAATGAAACCCGAAATGGATAACTTCATATCAGCTCCGAATCAGAACGAGAAGATTATTTCGGGTCAAAATGTGTGATCCGAATAAGGTTTGCATTTCGGATCCGGGTCGGATTTGCGGATCTTATAGATCCATTGACACCCCTAATTGCAACCTCCCCTCCCCCCCTCCAAGCGCTTTCCCCTACGGCCTCTCTCTACCACAACTGATTTGAGATTCGATCAATTGAAAGTTTAATATTACAGATCTATTGAACATGTTCAGGTTGAATATAAAAATACTAAGTCTGACTCAAATTTTCAAGGGACCAGACTTTTAGGCCTACTCAAAATCTTACAGGCTTGAAAAAAATGTAGCAGCTCGACCCAATGTTGGACTACACCACGGGCCTATTAGATCAACCTGGTCTACTGACAGCTCTAATTTTAGCGACTGTTAAGTGTTATTGTACATTAGTATCCCAAAAAATTAAATGAACTATTTTATTGTGACAAAGGTAAGACTATTAACAATTCCTAACAGATGGTAAGATTTTTGGTGCACAAATTGTCATTAAATATAAAATAGATTATGAGCACAATATACTTTAAAATGGGTATATACGTAAAATATCCTTCTATTATTAAAAAAAACACAAAAGGGGCCGGCATAAACCCATAGTAGTGGAAATGATAATCCCATTAATTAATTACGGGATATTTTTTTCCTTTTTAATTGTTTATATCATCTGATCGAGAATGATCAGATTATATGCTGGCTTTCCCTTCCAAACAAACAAACAAAAAATTTGTGCCGTCATGCAGCTAGCTTGGTAACTCGTAGCCTGCCATCACAAACGATATGACAAGTAATATACTTTATTGAAAATTCCTAAACCCAAAGCGTAGGCCCTAATTAAACCCTAAACATACTCCAATCAAAGACATCATTATATCTCGTGTTCCTCAGACAACGCCGACGGCCGACCGTTCACTTGCAGCTGCGTACAGACGATCATATATTGTCCACTTTGTCAGTATATTGTGACTCAGATCGATGTCTTTCATTTTTCTTCGTCCAACTGATTAATGTTGGATGTTAATTATTACTTGTTTTTTCGGCACGTTAATTATAATCACCGTTAATTGCGGAATTGGCAATTTAGTAATGTTGTATTTTTTTTACACATGTAACATAATTTCTTTAATAAGTTAATATTTCAATAAATAAAAAATTAAAAAAAAAATATTGAAATTTCAATGGTATGCTCCAACTCATGCCTTTGGGGTCGAATGTTAATGATGCACCCGCAGATCGGAGATTCCATCGACCCACCTCAAACCTCTCAAGTGGTTGATAAATTTTTATTGGAGAAATATTTGGTGCACATCACCTCCCAATAATATGGGTATAAATCAGTGTAATTAGTTGGGTCATCACGCTGAGGAAATGAGCAGCCATTGATTGCCCGATTCAAGTATAACTCTTTCTACGGTAATGTGTTTGGATATACACGTATTGGGGCGGGTGGACACATGCATGCTAACAAGTGTCGCTCACGTATTAATGAAGTGATCAGGAACCATTAATATTTGGACCTTTTGGTTAATTTCTAATTCCCGAGCATTTTATAACCACGTTTAACACATTTACCTTTTTCCCCCCTCCAAAAAAGCATGCGCAACTATGTCGATAGTGTGCGCATTTTCAGTTCTTCTGTGCTTTTTGTTTCTTATTTTTTTTATCTTACGAGTAAATGTCATGTTCATGTTCACAAATACACGTGCGCTGTTTGCACTACGTGGACATCTTCCTTCTCTTTCCTAACTTGAAATATCACCAAGGGGTGGCGTAGTTCCTTAATTCGTCAATTAAGGAGGAAAAAGATTTATTGTATTTGTATATTGTATTTTGATTAGACAATAAATTCATGTGACATCTAATAATTAGATTCTCATTTTCTCACTTCTCATGTGAAAGATGTCATATGAATTATTATCTAATTAAAGTGCAATATGCAAGTGTAATAAATTTTTCTCGTTAAAAACGAGATTCATGCATGCATGCATGTACTTTAAGTTAAACATTTAAATGATGACATGGGTCATCAATATTTATTTAGCAATTAGCAGTAACATATATATGATATGGGTCATCCTCAAACCTGACATAATTAATAGCCCCAGATCCCCCACTAGCTCGTAAACTTCCATCGTACATTAGGTACGTAGTATATTTATAATGCCCATGGCTACTATATATGCATGTATGGCCGGCTCGGAGGATGAACAAATTTAACAGTGGAGATGAGTAAGACTGAAATTTGAAAAAAGTCCACAAAACCGCCACCGAAGCTGCAGGTATCACAGCAAACTAATTAAACACATTTTGGAGCGGTCATGCATGCAACAAAAAAACCCGAGAGTAGAACACATAGATCAGTGCTTGGCTTAATTCCCATCAAAGAACACCCACAAACCACCTGATACTGGAAAAAGAAATAAAAGGAATAAAAGAGAGAGAGAGAGAGGGCAGTTCTTTCTATCACCTTCGTGGAGACCACGAAAAAGAGAGAGATCACACAGGGAGTAGTAAGAGCGGTTCTTTCTTTTCGCCGTACTACGTATGTACTATAACGGACCTTCTTGGAGAAGAATGGGGGGAGAGCTCAGAGCAGTTCTTTCCTTCCTTTCTTTTTTGGTTCTACGTACGACCACACTGCCAGCGAGCAGTTCTTACTTTCTTACTCTACGTGCTATCACCTCCTGATCTGATCTTTTTCCTTTTTCTTTCCCATGCACCTTCTTCGATCGGGTATGTATTCAGTCGGCCAAAAAGGGCACGAAATCGGACGGATCCTGGCCAATTATGCAACAGAGGTAGGTAGGAGTGCCCTCTAATCCAAGCCCCTGGTTACCTGCGCCGCGGGCCTCCAAGCTCTTCTCCGCGATCTTGTAGCTCAGGAACGCGTCCACGGCGGCGTACTTCACATCCTTGGCGTGCAGCGGGGAGTTCCAGAAGCCCTCCTCGAACCTCGCCGGCCTCTCCCCCGCGTCGATCCCTCCCAGCGCTAACCTGCCCATCTCCCTCAGCAGCTCCGCGTCGCCGCCGCCCCGGCGCCTGCGGAGCGCGTCCCTCCCGAACGCCGCCAAGAACAGTTCCCTCAGCTCGACGGGCCATTCGACGTGGACGCCCCAGTCCTTCTGCAGCGTCAACGCGCCGGGCCGGGCTCCGACGCCGACGAGACACACGAAGCGGTCGGCAAGGAACTCACGGAGCGGGCGCGGGAAGTAGCGGCGCTCGTAGTTGCTCGCGCCGCCGTTGCCTCTGAGTTCGATCACCAGGCAGTGGTTGCCACCAACGCAGAGGGACAGCAACTCCACTGCGCGGTCCAGCTTGCCCTCCGCCGGGGGGGCACCCCTCGGAACATCCCTGGAGACGTAGTAGGCCCAGGACGGCGTGAACCCGCGGGCTATGCGAGCCCCCACGAGGATGGTGCCGTCGAGGTCGCCAAGGGAGAGACCGCCGCGGCGGCGCTCGCGCTCGATGCGGCGCGCGTCGGAGATCCACCGCGCGACGTCGGCATCGTTCCTGGCGTAGGTGGTGTAGATGGGATTTCCGCCGAAGTCGACGGTGAAGAACCCGGTCTTGGGATGGGCGTCCTCCGGCGCTCCGCTACGGGAGATGGCGACCTTGACAGGCCTGGCAGGGCCCTTGCGGCCTCTTCTCCCTCCACCTCTCTCCATGCGTTGCTGCTGCTGCAACATTGCACAGCAAAAGAACGAGAGAGAAATATATATATTATAGAGCCCCCACCACGATCACGCTGATGGCGCTGCGATAGGACGAGAGAGAAGAGAGTCCGCTTTCTTTCGAGAGGCTTCGTGAATCTTGTACCGTACTGTTTTGTCCTTTTCCTCCCAAAGAGGGAGCTGTGAGCCTGTAACCTCGTGAGGGATCGGATGGGGCCCACGCCTGTGGCTGGCTGCTCAACCGCCAGCACGCAACCAACTCTGTGGCAGCGTGGAGCAGAGATCTTTTGGCAACGGCGCCAAAAGCGCGCGTCCTGGACCCCACTGGGGAGATAATTGCTGACCTGGATAATATAATGAAATGGCTCTTCTTTCGAGGTAATTACGTTATCTGAGTCGATATAGAATTTAGAGAGAATTAATTGTTGGTTCTTAATAAAGATCTGACATTTTTTGAAAGTTTTGTCAAATTTTTTCGCGCCGTATAGTCTTTACTTTATGTAAGATTTATTTTTAGGTCGATGTCGTTGACCTCTCATTATCCTCCCAACAACTGTTTCACCTATAAAAGTATGTACATGTGTAACTACGTAAGTATGGAAATCATGTTACTGTGTAAATATATAATTACATACTTATATAATTACATATGTAACTCTGTAAGTATGTAATTACATAGTTTTTTACGCCTTAAGTTTGTAAGTATTTCTTCATGTATCTGTGTAACAAAATATGAAGTAGTTACACGATTAAATGTGTAACTACGTAAGTATGTAATTATCTAGTTTTACTCTACGAAAGTCTGTTTGTAAGTACATACTTACGCAGTGTGTAATTACGTATGTACTAACGCAGTTACACATATAACTCTGTAACTACATAGAGATTTTGTAAGTCCGTAACTCTGTAACTAGGGCTTACCTAATTAGAGACTTACATAGTTTCAAAAGGGCTTACCTAGTTACAGAATTACAAATGTAATTCTTGTAACTGCGTAAGCATGTAATTTCTGTAACTACGTAAGTATGTAGTTATAGAGTTACACATGTAACTCTGTAATTACATGTAAGTGTATAATTACACATGTACGTATTATGTAACTACACATGTAATTACAGAGTTATATAGTATGTAACTCAGGGATTCTGTAACTAAGTAAGTACCAGATAACTAGGTAATTATAGAGTTACAAAAGGGCTTATGTGTAATTACACATGTAACTCTGTAACTAGGTAAGTCTCTGGTAACTAGGTAAGCCTTTCTAAAACTATGTAAGTCCTTTCTTCTATAACTATGTGACTCAGGGACTTAAAAATAAGTTTCCCAAAATCAAAGACTTATTTCTCCTAGTTAGTAAGTAAATATTTATTTCTATAAATTATTAAGTACTTATAGAGTTACAAGTGTAACTGCATAGATATATAATTATATACTTACGCAGTTATATGATTTACATATTTACGCAACTACACATACAACTCTATAAGTATATAATTATGTAGTTACACACTTTCGCAAGTAAAATAGTCGTTAGTGGGGATAACGGGGGGTTAACGATAGGGACTTAAAAATAAATTCTGCATAAAATAGGAACTGGACAGCGCATAAAAATTTGACAGGGACCTGAAAATAATATTAGATCCATGTGAAAGACTAATAATTAATTCTCCCTAAAATTTAATTATTCTCGTACACTTTAAATATAGTAGCTAGGTTAACATGCTATCACGCATGGGTACGTTGCGCAGAATATACTTTTCATAGAATTAAAATCTTTAGTGCTAGTACATTTACTAAACAATTTAGTTCTAACCCGTTAGTAAGATTGCTAGCCAACAAAACAGAAGTCACATTTTTATCACAACTCTTAATTTGTGCAATTTTTTAAAACAGTTTTAGTTTGTTGTAACTAGCATTGACGTGAAGTAATACTATTATATATTGATTAAAAATGTATTATAAGTGATGATTATTTTAGGAAAAGGGATTTATAAAACTATATAGATCAAAATTTGTGAAAGCTTGGTGCAAGAGGTGTAGGGAAAACAAGAGTGTAAAGCATTTAATGGCAAATTGAAAGAGTTCTCCAAGCTAGGCGACGACGGGGTTTGTGTCCAATGAGATATTATGGTTTCTTTGTAATATTATCATAGAAAGCAATTGAAGTACACCAAAATAAATGAAACAATATCCAAAAGTTTATTTCCTCGGGTGTACTATGAGTGCATTCGCTATTAATGTCATATACTAAAGAAAGAATAAAAGAAAAGGAAATTAATAATATGTATTTGCGTAGATTTTTACATATTTACACTTATAAATTTCTATTATTACATATATACCATTAATTTAAGTGTATATCATATATATAAACCCTCCATTTACGTAAAATGGTGCAACTATACCGTTGTCTTAACTCCTATTAAATTCGCTTGAGTTAAGATTGAGTTAATCATAACAATGACTAATCTACTCTCGTACTAATTATCGACCTTATCTATCACCCTATCTCCCCTACTCATCTCACAGACCCTAAATCAAGTAATCATCTCCTTCGCCATGGAAAGACAGAACATTTCTACCATTCGTCTCCCTCATCATGAAAAAACAGAACGTGCTTGCGATCGTCTCCCTCGTCGAGACAAAAGTGTTGGGTTTTACCCAATATTAGTGGTCCACTTGTATTGGGCCGCACATCTTAAGACACACCATTAGGTCCAGTTAACGGAATACATTATTAGACTTAACTCATTAAGTGCCCATTAGGATCTTGTTATGGGTGGGATCTTGCTCAGGTCCATTGAGACTAGTCTCTCCTCTCTATAAATATGTGTGAGACTCCCCATCAGATCATACACACAACTATAGACACATAGAGAGAGGAAACCAGACAGAGAGTGCAGCGGATTACACGTCTCTCTTCCCGACGTCCGTACGTTGTTCGTCTTCCGGCGTCGTCTTCCTCCTCGCACGTGGGATGACTTCCGCGTCAGGTACACATCCCCAACATGTGGTATCAGAGCCCGTGTTCCGATCTCTCAGGTTTTGTTTTTCTCATTTGATCTTGGAGACGGTTCCACGGGGTCTTGCAGCCATGGCGGCAGTGGTACGGGGGCTGTTTGACAGCCGTAGGAAACCCAAGGAGACCGCTGCCGCACTATTGGGTGTTGACAGTGCGGGTCTTTCCCTCGCCGGACGGGATGGGTGGCCAGTAGGTGCAGTGGCGTTGCCTCACCCGTGGCGGGAAGGCAGGCCGTCGCGGTGCAGCCCATGCTCTGCGCGGCGGGGGTCAGGAGGGGAGGCCGCTGGGCCGCCACCGTGGGCTCCTGTTGCACTGGGCACGGACGGAAGGTGGGTGCGACCGGTCGGCTGGGCACGACCACGGTGGCCCTCCCGTGTGCACAGCGCTCTGGCCCTGCCGCTGGGGCAGCCACGCAACCCGCGCGCGCTGTGCGAGCGGTAGGGGCGGCTGCCGCGCCCCACTGTGCAGGCGGCAGCCCGTCGTGCAGATTAAAAAAAGAAAAAAAAAAGGGTCCTTCGGGCGGCGGCGGTCGTGCGCCGTCTCCGGCCGGCGAGGGCAGCAGGGGCCGCCGGCCCCTTCCAGCCAAAGCACCCATGGCGGCGGCGCCTTCTTCCCCCTCCCCTGCGATTAGGGTTGGGATCAGATGGGGAAGAAGATGATAGATTTACAATTTTACCCCCTAGCTTTTAATAATTGCATTTATCCCCGATTTCTTTAAGTTTATTGGATCCGGTTTTAAATGGGGTTTTAGTTTTTGGATATTGGTTATGGGTCCGAGTTTGGATATTGGGTTCAATATAGACCCATTAGGATCCATATCCGGATACCATTAAGAACCGAATTTTCATTCTCATGATATCCATTAAGTATCCAGTATTATTTTCATATCCTTTTAATTTGAACTGTTATGCAATAAGGTATTTCTATAAAACAATGGATATAGAAGCAACTCTGGGGATATGTTTGCAATTCTGTGGTTATTTATGCAAACAGAAAGGACATTTATGTAACAGCATGCTTAAACTTGTGTTTTTAACCCCTTTTAATTTAGTTTTAGCATGATTAAAACTTGTTTATGGACTGATAATTATTGCAATAATCATTAGAGATATTTTTTTTGAGTTTTAACCTCATTACATTTTTATTTATGCATGAATATCTCTATTTTCATATTGCAATAGTTATTGTATATATGTCCTTTTGCTCATATTAAAGGTTACATTGATGCTATTATGAGGTTGGGTGAGAATTTTTGATTTCTAAATGGTTAGGTAGATCACCAAAGTGGCAATAATCATAAAGAATGATAAAATTTAAGCTCTCACCTTGCACTTTCTTCACACTTGCACAAATAGGTACCCCTTTCTTGGCTTGGATGAACTCTCCGTCAGATATTCTTTCTGCCGGACTAGTGACTTCTTGTGCAAGACCTCCGTAAGTCTCCTTTGGCTATGGATTCCCACATGGCAGACGAGCAAGTTGTACCATGAAGTTCCTCGGTGTTAGTGTGCACTCAATTAAGTTTTGATAGTATGAATGATGACTATTATAGCTTGTTTCTTGTCATTTTAATTGGTGGGGAGAATATTTCTGCATCTCGAATATATAAGTAGATCACCAAAGTGGCCTTATGCATGAAGGATAATGAATTGTTCTCATTAATGAATTAAAATAATATCAAACTTTGTGTTCTTGGCTTGGAGGTGAAATTTAACTCCCAAAGGAGTGTTTTATTTTCATGCCATGAATAAGATAGAATAGAATTTGTGTGCATGGCGACTATTGAGAGTATGTACCCAAAGGTACTCTCTCTTTACATCAAAGTGTACATAAATTTTAGTTCTATCACTTAAGTAATTTCCTTGGAGAGGTTGTCCACTAGCATGTTGTAATTACTGCCCAAAGGAGGAATTATAATGATGCATCAGGACAACTAGTTAAAGTAATTCATTAAGTTGTTAGAATTACTTTACTTTAGTTCACTGTCTCAAAACTTGCTATTCAGTCATGATTTATATGTGAGCATTTGGTTATTTTCAGGTTCTTCTCCATTGTTTGGCCCTTTCACTGGTCAAGTACCGTATCTCAATGGGACAAATTTTACTGAATGGATACAAAGGGTCATGTTTGCAGTAGGGTGCATGGACTTAGATTTAGCATTGCGTGAGGATAAGCTTGCTACTATTACAGCTGCAAGCACTCAGGAATAGAAGACTCATTGTGAAAAATGGGAAAGGTCAAACCGCTTATGCCTTCTATTTCTTCAGGGACATGTGGGGCAAAACATTAAGGGATCTATCCCAGAGAAGACCATAGCAAGTGAATTTCTTAAGGCTATTGAGGAACAATTTGTAAGTTCAGATAAAGCTAACGCCAGCACTCTGATGGCTAAGCTTTCCTCAATGAAATACACTGGCGGTGGTAGCATTAGGGAACATATCATGATGTTGAGAGATATTGCAGCACAACTCAATGCCATGGAGGTTACCATTTCAGATACTTTCCTAGTCCATTTCATCTTAAAACTCTCTGCCAAATGAATATGAGGCATTCAAGATCTCCTATAACACACATCAGGCAAAGTGGTCTATGTGTGTTCAGGAGGAGGAGAGGTTAAGAGGAGAGAGGAACAATGCAGTCATGTTTACTTCTCATAAAGCTACTGGATTAGGAAAGAAGAAGGGTGTCCAGAAGAAGGGCAAGAAGAAGAACAAGTCAAAAGGCAAAATTGACAAGTGCTTCTTCTGCAAACAACCTGGACATGTTAAGAAAGACTGTCTGAAAAGGAAGGCATGGTTTGAAAAGAAAGGTAATTTCTCATCTTATGTTTGTTATGAGTCTAATTTAGTGAATGTTTCTAAAGATACATGGTGGATTGACTCAGGTTCTATTGTGCATATTGCCACTTCTATGCAGGGATTTCTTTCCCAAAGGCCTCTGAATAAGGGTGAGCGAAACATCATCTCAGGAAATAAGACGCGCTCACAAGTCAAGGCCATAGGGATTTATAGGATTATTTTGGGATCAGGATTTGTTCTAGATTTGAAAGATACTTTTTATGTACCATCTATTAGTAGAAATTTGGTTTCAGTATCAAAACTTGATTTAGAAAGTTTTCTTATATGTCTTGAAAACTCTTCATTTGAATAATAAAAGATTCTTGTTATTGGTACTGGTTCTCTATCTGATGGTTTATATAAATTGTGTCTTAGCAATGCAAATAAACAATCTCATCATATCCTGCATACTTCAGTTGTTGGCAACAAGCGTGTTAGAGTTAATAAAAACTCATCTATGTTGTGGCATAGGAGATTGGGTCATATCTCCATTAAGAGACTTAAGAGGTTAGTGGGAGAAGGAGTACTTCCTACTCTAAATTTCACTGACTTTGAGATATGTGTTGATTGCATAAAAGAAAAGCAAACACACGCTCCTAATAAGGATGCCACTAGGAGTTCTCATGTGCTTGAAATAATCCATACTGATATATGTGGTCCCTTTCCACCCTATTTGTCTGGCGAAAGGTGCTTTGCCACCTTTATAGATGACTATTCTAGATTCATGTATCTCTATTTACTTCTTGAAAAGGCAGATGTCTTCAATGCCTTTAAGGAGTTCAAGAAGGAAGTGGAGAAACAATCAGGAAAAGTAATCAAAATAGTTAGGTCTGATAGAGGTGGTGAGTATTATGGTAGGTGCACTGAGATGGGACAAAGGCCCGGACCATTAGAAAGATTCCTTAAGGAGGAGGGTATTATGCCACAATATACTACCCCTGGCAGTCCATATCAGAATGAAGTTGTAGAAAGAAGGAATCGAACGCTTAAAGAAATGGTCAGACAATGTTAAGTCATTCTACCTTACCCTTGTCTTTGTGGGGGGGGGGGGGGGGGGGGGGCATTAAGATAGCTGCACACATAGTGAACAAGGTTCCTACGAAGGCTGCACCTAAGACTCCTTTTGAGCTATGGTGTGGTAGGAAACCTTAGTAAGCTACATGCGCACATGGGGGTGTCCAGCGGAGACCAAACCATACAATCCATAGAGAAAGCTTTTGACCTCAGAACAACCAGTGGATTCTTCATTGGTTATCCAGAGAGATCAAAGGGGTATAGATTTTATTGTCCATCACATGTTCCCATCATTATAGAGACAAATAAGGAAAGATTTCTTGAGGATGGTGAAGTCAATGGGAGTGGACCTTCTCGAGAGGTTTCTTTTGAGGAGTTACAGGATCAAGTTGAAATACCTGTAGCAACTGACAACTTTGTTCCCATGTTCATTTCTCAGAATGACATTGTTGGGGAACAAGAAGTTGCAGTTGGTCCACCTCAAGTGACTCCACAACTAGTAGATATCGCATATGTTGACCAACCACCTCCTTAGGTGGATCAGGGGCCAACAATACGTCGATCTCAAAGAGTCAGGAAATCTGCCATATCTGATGGGTTTCTGGTGTACTTACAGGAAGATGGTTTAGATAGGGGTGATATTGGTGATCCACTGATGTTTTCACAAGCCATGGAGAGTGAAAACTCCACCTATTGGTTTGAAGCCATGAAGGAAGAGCTTGACTCAATGGCTAAAAATCAAGTTGGGAACTCATCAACTTACCAAAAGGGTCCAAACTTGTTAGATGCAAATGGGTATTCAAAACTAAAGTGGACTCTAAAGGTAAAGTTGAGCGATATAAGGCCAGATTAGTGGCTAAGGGTTTCACTCAAAGGGAAGGTATTGACTATGATTAGACTTTCTCTCCTGTTTCTAAGAAGCTCTCATTTAGGATAGTCATGGCCTTGGTGGTTCATTTTGATTTAGAGTTGCACCAAATAGATGTGAAAACGGCATTTCTTAACAGGGACCTAGATAAAGAAGTGTATATGGAACAACCTCATGGGTTTCACGTTGAAGGGAAAGAACACTTGGTATGCAAATTAAGTTTAGCGAGATCATACTGTCCTCTGGTTTAAGGAAAACATTATTGATGAATGTTTATACCTAAAGGTCAGTGAGAGTAAGTTTATTATCTTGCTTTTGTATGTAGATGATATCTTGTTTACCAGTAGTGATCTTGGTTTATTACATGAAACAAAAGCTTTTCTTTATGAAAACTTTGAGATGAAAGATTTAGGTGAAGCTCAATATATGTTAGGCATTGAGATCACTAGGGATAGACCATCAGGCACTTTAGGTCTTTCCCAAAGGGCTTATATCTCAAAGGTTTTAAAAAGATTTAACATGTAGTCCTGCGCACTCGATAAGGTACCCATTGTTTAAGGTGATAATTTCAGTAAATTATAGTGTCCCAAGAATGACTTAGAAAGGAAGCAATGGATTATATGCTCACATATAGAAGGTTAGATCAGCTGGAAGTCATTGCATACTCTGATGCTATTTTTGGTGGCTGCCTTGACACAAGACTTTGTGTTCCTCTTGGCAGGGAGAGCCAGTATCTGGTGCAGTGAAAGGTAGAGTGCTACAGTGACTTCCATTATGACAACTGAGTTTATTACTTGTTTTGAGACTAGTGGTCAGGCTATTTAGTTGCGGAATTTGCTCACATGTCTACCATTATAGATTTTATCTCATGGCCTATCAAGATTTACTGTGACAATTCTACTGCAGTTTTCTTCTCTAAGAATAATAAAGCATCCAAGGGTGGTAGAGCCTTGGATATAAAGTATTTTGCTTTTAGAGACAAAATGAGGAATCATGAAATGTGTATAGAACATATTGGGACAGATCTTATGGTTGCTGACCCTCTCACTAAAGGACTACCTGCTAGCGTCTTTTGTAGTCATGTGATTCGGATGGGTCTTGTAAACTCTCTCGATATGTTATGACACTTTCAGTTGACATTATGTTGTTATTTGTGATCACAATCAATGTCATGATTCTTCTATTGTTTTCTGCCTATTCCATTTATTTGTGTATACATGTTGGCTATGGTTTGACAGAATGCATGCTTAAGTGGTGACCAGCAGATAAACATTAAGTTTGAGCTTATCTATGATTTCACGTTTGATGTTCAATTGTAGTGAGTTGGTGGCATTGTGGTACATGGAAGGTGGTGTGTGATTTGAATGCATTTACCTCCATGACCCATGTCATTTGATTTACTATATTTGAACTCTTCAGGTTCCATTAATTGGAATGGTGTGTGGTTTTAGTTTTAATAATGCACGCATGTACCGTGTTTTTCCCTTCAGGTGCAAGCCCAAGACATCAAATCTTCAAGAGTCCTTTTAAAACTATATAAGTCTATATTATATGTATGTTTTCAAAGGAAGATTTGATGTACTTGTGACAAGTTGGACCAAGTGGAAGAATGTTGGGTTTTACCCAATATTAGTGGTCCACTTGTATTGGGCCACACATCTTAAGACACACCATTAGGTTCAGTTAACGGAATACATTATTGGGCTTCACCCATTAAGTGCCCATTAGGATCCTGTTATGGGTGGGATTCTGCTCAGGCCCATAGGGACTGGTCCCTCCTCTCTATAAATATGTGTGAGACTCCCCATCAGGTCATACACACAACTACAGACACATAGAGAGAGGAAACTAGACAGAGAGTCCAACAGGTTACGCGTCTCTCTTCCCGGCATCCGTACGTTGTTCGTATTCCGGCGTCGTCTTCCTCCTCGCACGTGGGATGGCTTCCACATCAGGTACACATCCCCAACAAAAAGATCCTTCTTTATGGTGCATCTCACATGCTCTCCATGTTTTTCGCACACACTTCACTCTCAATTTCTCTTCATTCTATCTCTCTCATGCTATCGATTTAGCACTCACAGTCGTTCTTGCACATACAAACTCTCTCATGGTTAGAATGTTTCTCTCTCTTCCTCTATCTTTTTGTCAATTTTATAGTCTCGGCAAAGATACCACTATCTCTCATTTGTGGGGAGAGGAAATAGTGACGACATTTGGGTGGGATTAGCATTTGGGGTTGTATGATGGCGATTAAATAATGGTTTGGTTGAGTTTTTTCATTTTTTTATTAAGGGGTTGTGGTGTAAAAAGTGATTATTTAGAGCTCATCTAGGATTTACAAATTTTGTTTATGTACATGGTCACACAACTATAGTAGGTGGAAGTGTGGCTTTAAGAGATATTCCTGGTGGGAACGTGACTACGATCCCCTAATGTTGTCATTTATAAGATAAGTTGAAAGCTAGTGGCATGTCTCTATTTGTGAGTAGCTTTTTTATTGGGTTAACTATAGATAACGCCCTATATATATGTGTGTAGGAGAAATATGGTCGATTCATATGTACTGAAATTGCATTATGGAGGGCATTTTAAGACACAAGGTGATGATGGAAGAATGGTCCCATTGGATTTAGATAGGAGTGTTTTGACTTTGAATGGGACTATGCTTATTTGATGGAGCTTAGAGTGTTTGCTAGTCAATTCACCAAGTGGGCCCATAACCAGACCATTAAATTCTATTCTAGTACCTAATGTCAAACCCAAAAAAATTGTGAAATTTCTTCAGATGAGGATGTCCTCTCTTTGTTCATTGATAAGTATAGTCACAACTACAACATAAACTTGTATGTCATTACACAATAGTGTGCCCTTAGCCTCTTCTCACCGTGGGATGTCTATAATAAAATCAAACACTAGAAGAAGATCCAGGGCAAGGAAAGTTTACCCAATCGATAGTGATCCGGATTGGAATTCTCTAGTAGATGATAGTGAGTTTGTTGAGGTTGAACCTAAAGGGAATAATGATGTTAAGACACCTTTTGGGCCCCTTTGGAAAAGGGTTAGGACAAAGTTAATCTGGGTTAACCCTGGGTTAGGCCAAAAAATGATTTGGAAAGCAAAAAAATTTAATCTGGATCAAAGTGGGTTAGGATAATTGTAAATTGGGTTAAACCAGGTTACCCTAACCCACCTCTGGAGGTGGAGTAGAGTGAGTAACCCTTTTAACTCTTTTTTTAATACCATTATATCCCTCCTTTTCAACCCGTATTTACACCTTTTCATTATAATGTACTGCTTGCCCACTCCCGTTTTTAACACATTTTTCCCTTCGAACAACCCTCTTTGTCTTCCTCCTTTTGACAACCCGACTTATGCTCCTCCTTTATAACGACAAGATTCTCGACATGGAATTGACCTCACCTTCAATCATCGTTCTTCCTCTACAACTCCTACTGGTCACATGCTTTGGCTCACGGGCTCACCATCCGTCTGCAATTCTCCCTCTTCCTTTGCAACTCTCCCTAACTGGCTCTAGGGCTCAACATCCGTCTCTCTGCAGCTCTCCCTCTCGTTCAACAATGCATCCTACGATGCCTGCGATGCCTTAACTGTGTTCACAGGTTGTTCTCCTTTTGATTCATCTCATTTTTTTTTCAACTCGATGGTCTATTTAAGTGTCTATTGTGGCCTTATATGAAGCCTTCTACACCATGGTGTTCTCCTCTCCATCTCTTCTTCCAGGTGGTGTTCTTGGACACCGAGGTGTTTTCTCTGGATTTTGCTTTACAAGGTTCATGCAAATATTTTACCTTTCATCGTGCCCTATATTCCCCTCCTCCGTGGGTTGTTATTGTGGTTTTCCTTTACAATGTATTTCATATTTGTCAGATGCAAATTGGTTAAACCTATTTCATGTTTGCTTATCATATTTCATGTTCGTGGCCTATATGCCCCTCCTCTGTGGGTGTTCATTTGAGATTTCTTTGATAATTTCCTGTTGGTTTATCTTATTTTAGGTTGGTTTATATGTGTCTATGCATGTATACTATTTTAGGTTGGCCAATATCCTTTGTTATGTTGATTAATCATAGTTCATGTTTAATCCTATATCTTGCATTTATTGAAAATAAAGTTTGAAATGCATGTGTTCTTTATATATGTGTATACATGTATGCTTCTTTTA
Source organism: Colocasia esculenta (assembly GCA_014218235.1). Taxonomy (NCBI): domain Eukaryota; kingdom Viridiplantae; phylum Streptophyta; class Magnoliopsida; order Alismatales; family Araceae; genus Colocasia; species Colocasia esculenta. Next base: position 25,063,834 of record CM024766.1, read on the forward strand.
ATCAGAGGTTTCAGTGGGTAATCCTATACCTAATTTATTTTTCTGTTTATTAGCATTCCTTCTACCTATCAGTTGGGTACTCCTATACTAGATTTTTTTCCTGTTGATTATTTTTATGATGATCACTATATCCCCTGTCGTATTGATTAATCATAGTTCATGTTTAATCCTATATCTTCTCTGTGGGTGTTCATTTGGAATTTCTTTACATTTTTCTATTGGTTTATCCTATTTTAGGTTGGTTTATATCTGTCCATGTATGTATACTATTTTAGGTTAGCCTATATCCCCTGTCATGTTCATTAATCATAGTTCCTATATCTCTTATGTGGGTGTTCATTTGGGATTTCTTTGACAACGTCCTATTGGTATCCTATTTCGGGTTACTTTATCATACAAACATTCCTATTTGAAGAGAGTTGCATTTATTGGAAAATAATGTTCGAACAACATGTGTTCTTTATATATGTGTATGCATGTATGCTTCTTTTAATCAGAGGTTTCAATGGGTAATCCTATACCTAATTTATTTTCCCTATTTATTAGCATTCCTTCAATCTGTCAGTTGGGTACTCCTATATTCGATTTATTTTTCCTGTTGATTATTTTTATGATGATCACTATCTCCCCTGTCATGTTGAGTAACCATGGTTCATGTTTAATCCTATATATCCTCTGTGGGTGTTCATTTGAGATTTCTTTGACATCGTTCTATTGGTTTATCCTATTTTAGGTTGGTTTATATCTATCTATGCATGTATACTATTTTAGGTTGGCCTATATCCCCTGTCATGTTGATTAATCAGACTTCATGTTTAATCCTATTTGTCTATGCATTTTTACTTCATGTATGCATGTATGTTTCTTTTAATCAGAGGTTTCAGTGGGTAATCCTATACCTGATTTATTTTTCTTGTTTGTTAGCATTCTTTCCATCTGTCAGTTGGGTACTCCTATGCTTGATTTATTTTTCCTGACGATCATTATATTCCCTATCATGTTCATTAATCATTGTTCATATTTAATCCTATAGCTCCTCTGTGGTTGTTTATTTGGGATTTCTTTGGTAACTTCCTGTTGGATAATCCCCTTTCAGTTGGTAATGCTATTTGCATCATGTCATCCCAAAGTATGAACCATACTACAATGTCTATAATTGTTGCCACCCACCTTTCCAGGCTTCAACAATCAATTCCCTAAAATATACCAACTCTTTAATAGTCACTACTAGTTAATCAGTGTATGGACTCCTTGGCACTACTTTGGATAGAGAAATTAACTTGGCTTTAATGCCTAAAAACACTAACATAAGTTCAGCATCTAGTTGCATAAGAAAGAGAAATTACGTTGGTATATTTCAGAAATTGGTCCTCTCGTCTAGACGTGGGCATCATCAGCTACCCTTGAAAGCTTTGATTGTGTTTATTTTACTGCCTTGAATGTGTTTACTTTACTACCTTGAATGTGTTTCACATCGATTTCATCATCAATTTTGTAACAATATAATATATATCTAATTAATTGTGGACCCATTTTTAAGGTTTTGACGTGCTTTTAGCAGTGAAAATTTGAACGATGTCTCAGCCAGGTATGTCCCCTTAAACGTCCATGTTCATGTTTTTATACAAAAGACACGTCAACTTATTTAAAAATATCTGTCAACTCAATTTTGTATGTTTACCTTTGTTTGTTTAAAAATGATGAAGTGATCATGACTTTGTGGAGCATTGTGATATTTAGTTTAGTAATAATTGTCCTAAGGCACTATGTTGATGTGCATGTGTGTTTTTAAACAACATATTAGGTTATATATAGACCATGGACATGGATCAAAGGCTTATACATCTACTTAGGAGGAGTTAGTGAGTGGAGATTTTGTCTTGAACCATGCTTGACAACTCATAGTCAAGACATTCATTGACGAACGTGAGGTCAATGCAACTATTTCCCAATTACAAAGTAGACTATTTTTTTACAAAAGTATTTACATGATCACTAAAGATCTGCAAGAAAATGGAGGTTTCAAGTGAGATAAAGGTAGCATTCAATAGGTTGGAAATGACATTTCATGGAATGCCTATGTTGAGGTTTGTGACTACCTCCTAATCTAGGTTAAAATGCCATCATTTTTATCATTGTACCTTATTTTCTTAATATTCCCTTTGCAGTTCAATCTGTTGGTGTTCTGGTTAAAGGAGAGAAGCTTACCTTTCCTCAATGACATAGTTCAATTATTTAGTGAGTGGGAGGGTCCTTCATGAACTATTGTGACATGCATATTTGTTGTTGTACGTTAATATATTATTGCTTGGACCACCATGTATGTATTAATGTGTTTTAGAAAACTTGGATTTTAGATTTTAATATAAGCATAATTTTTGTTGAGTGTTAATATACTGATAGTCCATTCTGCATATGTTTAGATGAGATTGGGACCGGCTCATCCTCCAAGCCGTGTACCTAATTGGCCATTCAGACAAGACAAGATTCTATTAGACATATTGACTTATGAGTACCTTAGAAACTATTCACACCAAGGCACTTTTAAAAATCATGTGTTCAATCAAGAGGTAGGGGTTAAAAGGGAGAAGAGTCACTTGCAATACCGTTGGAAAAACTTGAAGAAACTATATCATCTATATGAATCATTGCATACAAGAAGTGGTTGGGGATGGGATGAACAAAGAAATGTTCCAATTGCCCCGGATGAGGACAGTATCCAAGCAACCATAGTGGTAAGGTTTCATTTATAATTTAACATTTTATGGTTGCTTTACTCACAATATCATAAGTCACCCACCATTATGCTTTATCCACTGCAATAGACAAATTCAGATTTCACGAAACTTATCGACAAACCATTGCCTTATAAGCAACAAATGGATATCTTATGTGGAAAGATCACAGTGAGGGGTTCTCATTTCTTTGGCTCCAACCAAGATGTGGATGTGGAGTCGCGACAGTCTTTCGTTGATGATGATAATTCCACACGATAAGAGTTTAGTGCCTTGGGATTGGACTCGCAATAAATACAATCTATTGATGATGACAATTTCAATCTTTTTCATTTTCCTCCGTTGTCTCAACCTCTTCTAAGCAAACCAAATTATAAAAACACTCATACATAAAATAATCCAATTGAGGATGAGGCCACACCCCCTGACAAGAGGCAAACCACACAAGCCCAGACACCCCAAACTAGAAAAAGGCGAATCAAGAAGTCTTCAGAACTATTGACCTTAGCTCAATATTGTCATCTAAATGATCAATGGATGAAGCTGGCAAAAATATTATTCCCCGGGTCTTCATATACAGCGTCTAAAGACGAAGAGCAATACACCATCAGGGAGTGTGTGTCGCGATTGAAGACAATGGTCGGATACCCACAAGAGTTGTTGATGAGGGCTTTGCCTCTATTTGAGTTACCATCTAAAAGGGTGGTCTTCATGTCCCTAGATGAGGAGAATGCTATGGTTTGGATCCTTACCAACACTTAGGATTTGTTTGTATGATGTGTGTGTCCATCTTGTTAGTCCATGTCATTCTTATGGTGTAGGTTGTAGTCATGTTAGGTCTCCTTGTACTGCTCATGTTTAGAGCAGTTCTTCATCTATATTTTGGATATCATCTTTATATTGTTAGTGTACTTCCTCTATATACTACTCATTTAGATAAGTTGTTGCTATTGATCTATATTATGGGTATCATCTTTATGTTGTTAGTGTATGTGGATTGTTTCTTTTAGTTTTGAACAATGGTATTATGGTTTTGCAGGCTGCCTATGAAACTAGACATGGCTCGTTATAAATGCTATGTAGTGTGGGTGGGTCATCGACCGGCGTGTACTACACTTGGTCTGAATGTTATGAGCAGGTGAATGGTTATTCTAGGGCAAGATATAAGGGATTTACAATTGTTGAGGAAGCAAACATGGCGTTTAGGGGGATCATGTTGAGACAAACTTCAAGTGCAGATGCTACGGTGCACATCCAAGCACCGTCTGTTATGCATGAAACACAACCCAAGGAGGCTGAGGAACGTGTTGTGCATCGGGATGTAGTCCTTCTTATCTTGCTGATGATTTTATTATTCCTTTTGCTGATATTTATGGGCCTTATTTTCATAGTATGAGTCATGAGATGAGGATGTTAGCCTTATCTATTTGTGAACTCTTTTATGTTGTTATGAGTACATTGTAATCTCTTCTACATTGTTACGAGTACATTGTAACCTCTTCTACGTTGTTACGTTAACTATTAGTTAATCTGATGATGAAAGATTTATTCAAGTCGCATACTTTGAATCATGTTTTACAAAACTAACTCGGACAAACGTATACAGACTTAGATGCACTTATTAGGGAGGCAATATTGTAGGAGAATGTTATGTTCTTGGCAATGGGTGAAATGCTAATGTCCTCTATAATGGATGAGGATGATGAAGACCTACTCTAATCCCAGACCCATGCATACCAGTTGTCACTCAGAACATGTATAGGTCCACGAAGTACTGCATGGTCATGACGTCGTTGCTATAACACGTTTCAGATGCACCCGTCCATGTTCCTAAAATTAAAGGACATCCTTGTGGAGAGGGAACTCATCCGAGATTGTTGTTATGTGACAGCAAGTGAGCAGCTAGCAATGTTTTTGTATGCTATGGGGCATGGTGTTGCTATAGGTGCCATGTGTGAACACTTCCAACACTCGTCGGAGACTATCAGTTATTATGTGAACCGTGTCATCAAGGCGATTGCATTACTTAGATTCCCATACATCATGCTTCCAAGTGGGACAGATCCAATACACCCTCGCATTCGCCATGATGATTGTTTCTACCCATACTTCAAGGTAATTGTCCCGCCTTATCATATGATATTTTTCATTGTAAGCACATGTGTTCATTTTGATTTTTTGTCATATTATCTAGGATGCCATAGGGGCAATCGATGGAACATACATTCCACCACACGTACTGAAAGACACACAAGCACGTTACAGAAATAGAAAAAACGTGATAAGCCAAAATGTGATGGGCGTATGTGGTTTTGACCTCATCTTTCATTATGTGAGTGTCGGGTTTGATAGAGTGGTTGCAGATGTGACGGTCTTTGACGAGCCGTCGACGTAGGTGTTTTTACAATACCATAAGGTATGACACTACTATATTGTCCACATGTACTACATACTAGCTCATTATAAGGCTCTTGACTAACCCATTCCTTATGTAATAATAGGCAAGTACTACTTAGTGGATTTAGGATATGGGAATGTTGGACACTTCTTGGCACCCTATCATAGGGAATGATACCATATCTCAGAATACCAAAATTGTGGAAATGCCCTGTACAAGAATATACGCGACAAGTTCAACTATCGCCATGCCCAACTTTGCAACTGTGTGGAACGTTGTTTGGGGTGCTAAAGATTAGATTTCAGACTTTGAGGGAGAGCAATTGTTATCCTTTTCACGTACAAGTGTTGATTGTTCATGCATGTTGCGTTGTTCACAACTTCATCTAACACGAATATGGGGAGGACTTGTGTAATGACTCGACCTCCCGGACCCCCTGCCAGGGACCCCGAAGGTCGCGCCGCCACCCACGGATGCGAAGACTCAGAAGGGTTAGAATTTAGTCCAATGAGATAAGCAATGAATTCAAATAACTATAACAGAAAGTTCATACATTAATAAAGAACAAATGTACAACATGTCCCAAATAAAA
>CM024766.1:25069658-25231663 GCA_014218235.1 Colocasia esculenta
GAAGGTGGCATTCAGCTTGAAACCCCTATTCCACCTCAAGGATGATCCTTCCTCTTCCTTGCCACATACTTTTGAACCTCCACATTTCTCCTCTACATTCCAATCTTCCACTTCTTCTGGTGGGTCCTCAATTCCACCAGAAATTTCTCTTTCCTCAATGCTAAATTTGATACATTGAACTCCTCTATTCAATCAATGTCAGACCAATTTGAATTGAGAGTTCAAAGACTAGAGAACACAGTGTCAGCTAAATTTATGAGCAGAAGGCAGCTTCAGATTATGCAACTCAGAGATTTAACAGACTTATAGGCACTCTGGGAGATTCCTATATTGAGCTGAAAGAGCACCAACAAAAGCTAGAGTTGTGCTTCAGGGAATTTTGGCAAATTCCAAGCAGATGTCTTCAACACTACAGAGACTCGTCTCAGCTTGCCATCTAGCTGATGATTTGGAAAGCATGAAAAAACTTCAATGAACACATTGGTAAAGAGATCTCAACCTTGCACAAGGAAGTAAAGATTATTTCAGGCCTGGTTGGTCAGATGGATCTTCATCCAGCTCTCAACTGTTTCAGATGAATTGAAAAAGACTCAAAGCACCTTGATAGAGCATTCTGATAGAATGGAGCATTATCTTCACACTAGGCTGACAACTATCCATGAACACATAAAGTCAAGCATGAAGTCATGGACAAAAGACTATCAGACATTGAACTTCTTCTTGCTCCAATTCCTCCTCCTCCTCCATCTTCTACCTAATGTACATTTGTTTGATAATGGCAAAGGGGGAGAAGAATGAATGACTTGAATGTAATATTTTGATGTAATGATCTTTTGAATGAAATGAATGGTTGTTTTGTCTTCAATGCAAAGTATTGTGATTGTGAATGCAAATCTTTGTCTTTGTGTTTGAATACTTGTCCAATTGTTTGACTTGTGTGCACAAAATTTCTAATTTCAAGTAACACTGTATCTCACAAACACATCATCAATTGTTACTGAACAACATCAAAAGGTCCTTGACAAGTATGAACAAAAGGAAAACAAAATTTAAACAATCAAAAATGCTTAAAATCACACTTCATCAAAACCACATTGAAATATGGATTTAATGTTGCCATCATCAAAAAGGGGAGATTGTTGGGTTGAATGCAAATTCATATCATTTCCCTCCTATTTTGATGATGACAAGAGTGTTCTTAAAGCAATTTAATTGAAACATGTCAAAAACATCATACCTGAAATTCATGTTCAAAAAGTATTTTTCAAACCACATTTATCATTTATGGTCATGACAAATCATTTAACTAATGATATATGTGTTTATTTTTCAGGTACAAACATTTTTATGCAAAAGATGAGTCGACACACCCATCAATGGTGTCGACACATCAACACAGATTCAAAGGCAAAATGTGTAAAAATGTGAGACTGTGTCGACACATGTCAAGAGTGTGTCGACACGAGTGGCAGTTTTTCAGAAATCAAGCCTACCCAGGTCGACACACTCTCAGAGCAGGTCGACACTGGATCCCGTTCACAGAACAGACTATCTGCAGAATTGGGGAAAGCAGGTCGACACACTCCAGAGCAGGTCGACACGGGACCTTCTTCCCAGAACATCCTTCTACATATTCTGGACAGTGTGTCGACACTACCACCAGGGCAGGTCGACACACTACGGAAACTTTCATCCTAAAAGTTGATGGCTGCCACGTGTCCTTCTAGGGCGATCAGAATCTTCCTAGGAATGCGTGTCCTTGTACCCCAAAAGGGTATCTTTGGAATCCTAAGGATATAAAGTGTCTTTTCGGCCAGCCTTCACAAGAGAGAAGGATCCAACTCTCTCAGAGCCTCCAAGAAGCTCCTGGCGGCCAAGAAGAGCTCGTGTCTCCTTCCCCTGCTCTCCAAGTGCTTCCAGAAGACCAATTCCCACCAATTCAAGGTGTGGGAATTGGAATTTGATTCCTGAAGACTTCTCTGAAGCATTCCAGGAGGCAGATCCTGTAGAAAGACTTCCTGTTGGTGAAGAATTCGAGAAGATCCAACTTCTCAGATTGCAGAGCATCGACTTGGACTTCAAGCTTCACAAGTTCCTTCCCAATTCAAGCTTCTACAAGGGAGTACACTGAAGAACGAAGCCTTTCAATACAATTTACCTTTTCTTTGTGTTCTTGAGATATCTTTTGAGATTATGCAAGTGCTTCTGCATAACTCTCTTTAGAGTTCTCAAACTTCGACTAGACTGGTTGCTAGAGGATCTTAGTCTTAAGCTGGTGTCTAGCAGTTTCATTGTGAGCATTGTGCTCAGTTTGTTGTGAGCCGTCGAGCTCAGTTTGAGTTGTCAAGCTCAAGGGTGGTTTGAGCAATCTGCTCAGTGTTTCTAGAGTAGTCTTGCTCTAGAGGTTGTGTGAGTTGTATGCTCTGAAGTGTTGGAGTTGTTAGGCTCCTTTGGGTGTGTAGCCCTGTTGTGTTAGTGAAGCCTCACGGGTTGTGAGGGTGGATGTAGGATCACTTGGGTGATTTCCGAACCCCCTAAAAATCCTTGTGCATTTGTCTTCTGTGGTTTGATTGATTCATTCGTTAGATGCTTGCATAGGATACGTTTTAATTCACTTAATAACTTGCTTCTCATCTAAGTTTTTCAATTCACTAAAATCTAATCAGATCTGTAGTTTTTTCATGATAACATTGCCTCTGATTCTAAATAGTTTTCAAATTACTTAAGCTTCCGCAAAAGTGGCTAAGATCTATTCATCCCCCCCTTCTAGATCTTTTCCACACATTCATTTCGATCCTTCAATGTCCAAGCATAGAGAGTTGTGCTAAAAGAAACACCCAAATATAGATCATATCCTGGCCATTAAATCTTCCCAAAACTCCATCTGTCGACAGCCGACTTGCTGCTGTCGACAGGTGCTGACAGGTTTGCAAAAAACCAAAAGACTGGACTTCTAGGAAACCATTTTCTGTGTGTATCTGTCGACAGGCTACAGTGCATCTGTCGACAGACTACAGTGTATCGTCACGGGTGCACTATTCATCTGTTGACATCACACTATTCATCTGTTGACATCACACGATTCATCTGTTGATAGCTACTTATTCCAGTAGCTTGTCTTCTTCTTTTGCACTTGGATTTTGTTTCTTGTCTTGTATACATTCACACCTACATTAAAAGACAATTATTAGTGAAATATAAATGAACATATAAATGAACAAGTTAGACATGTTTTTCTTGATTAGCATTTGTTTTTCTTGATTAACATTTGCTTGACTTACATTCTCATTATGTTTCACATATTCACATCACATCAATTTGTATTGTTCATGAAATGCTCATCGATTGCTCATCATCAAAAACGAACATACCATTTGTCACTTAACATACTCATGTAAACCCAACACCAATCACCCTTCCAATCCATCACACATGCTCTAAACATATCCTCGAGCGTCTAGATAGTCCCTCTCAAACTATCCATCTGTCTAAGGATAGAACGCCGAACTGAGCTTTAATTCAGACCCAAAGCATCCTAAAGACCCTTCCACAGCCTCGAAGTAAATCTCAGATCTCGATCCGAAATGATCGACTTCGGCACACCATGCAACCTAACAATCCTACTAACATACAATCTAGCCAAACTCTCAACTGACTGCTTCTTCTTCATAGGCAAGAAATGCGCAGTCTTAGAGATCTATCTACAATCATCCAAATCGAGTCATTGCCCTTCACTGATCTAGGCAAACCCGTTAAAATTCATAGTGATGGCCTCCCACTTCCATACTGGGATCTCCATCTTCTGCATAAGACCAGATGGTCGCTGACGCTCGGCCTTCACTTGCTGGCATACTAAACACCTGGATACAAAATCCGCCACATCCTTCTTCATGCCAGACCACCAAATGATCACTTTAATCTTGGTACATCTTAGTGTTACCTGGATGAATAGAGACCTTGACCTATGAGCTTCTGCTAGAACATACTCACGGACATCTACAACATCGGGAACACAAACTCGGTGATGAAATCTAATCACACACATCCTCATCATGAGCGATTCCCACCTTGCCTACTATTCCTAAAGCCTAGGATCAGCCTTCTTTGCTCAATCACCTCATCAAGCATAGTAGACTGAATGGACAACTGAGCTACAAAAGCCTGACATAATAATGGCTCTAACTCAGTCATTGCACATGCAGCATCCTCCAACATCTTCCAATCTTGCTGGAGCAAAGACCTCTTCCTACTAAGAGCATCCGCTGCGACATTCGCCTTCCCACGATGATACTGAAGATCGAGTGCATCAGTCCTTGAGGAACTCAATCCATCTCCTCTGTCGCAGGTTTAATTCCTTCTGAGAAAAGAGATACCTCAGACTCTTGTGGTCAGTGAACACCTCAAATCTGACATCATAAGATAGTGCCTCCAGATCTTTAGTGCATGAACCATTGCCGCAAGCTCCAATCATGAGTCGGATAGTTACGCTCATGCTCCTTCAACTGACGAGAAGCATACGCCACTATCCTTCCCTGCTGCATCAAATACAGTCTAAAACAATCTGAGACACATCCGAGTAAATGGCAAAACCCTCTACACCACTCGGTAAAATCAACAGTGGTGCAGAAGTAAGCTTAGCCTTCAACAATTGAAAGCTACTCTCACACTCCTCGAACCATACAAACTTCACACCCTTCCTGGTTAGCTTAGTCAAGGGGCGGCGATGGATGCAAATCCCACAAATGAATCGCCGATAATAGCCCACTAAACTAAGGAAACTTCGAATCTCCGATGGGGTCCTGGGATCTCCCAATCTAATACAACCTGGACCTTTGTTAGATCAAATGCTACACTAGCACCGGAGATAACATGCCCAAGAAAATGAACCTCGCGCATCCAAAAATGCACTTGCTGAATTTTGCATACAGCTTGTGCTCTTGGAGAACTTCTAACACAACCCTCAAATGCTGACGGTGTGTAGCCTCATCCGGAGAATAGACTAGCACATCATCGATGAACACCACTACAAAACTATCTAGATAAGGTCTAAACACCCTGTTCATAAGATCCATGAATGCTACAGGGGCGTTGGTTAGACCAAATGGAAGAACCAAAAACTCATAATGTCCATAACGAGTCCTAAAGGCCGTCTTGGACACATCTTCACTCTTGATCCTCAACTGATGATAGTCGGACCGCAAATCAATCTTGGAAAAGATCGATGCATTCTGCAGCTGATCAAATAGATCATCAATCTGTGGCAAGGGATACATGTTCTTTATAGTTACCTGGTTGAGATTCCTATAATCAATGCACAACTTAAGTGAACCATCTTTCTTCTTTACAAATAATATAGGTGCGCCCCAAGGGGATACACTAGGGTGAATAAATCCCTTATCCAGCAAATCTTGCAATTACTTCCTTAGCTCAGCTAATTCCTCAGGTGCCATCTGATATTGAGCCTTTGAGATAGGAGAGGTGCCTAGAAGCAACTCTATAGTAAAGTCTATCTCCCTAACCGGTGGCAATTCAGACAAATCATCGGAAAAAATGTCTGAAAAACTTTCGCCACCACATCAATCTCCTCAAGGGTAGGTGACTCATCAGCTTTTGGTACTAATACCACGCTGGCAAGATGTAACGAACCTCCTTATACCGGTATGGTTACACTAACCCACGTCGGTATAACGAGCATCGCTACAGTGGGACATTGAGCCAACATATACACTAAGTCGAGATGTATACAAATATAGTCATAGAACAACAGAATTTAATAACAATATTATTCCATCATCCACATTCTATCCACAGTCCATATAGTACAAGAAAGAAACTAAAGTTCACATAATTGAAATTCTAAATCAAATTACATTGTCCACATTTGAATTACATATATCCTTGACTACATACTTATGAATGAAAATACAACAGCGTAATCTCCACAAGAGATGCTACTCCTCCCACTCTCGAGTCGCTCCTAACAGTCTCCTCCGAAGAAGAGGAATCACCTGCCACACCTGTACGCCGAAGAAAGAGTGAGTCTAAATAGACTCAGCAAGCAATCCATGCACATTATACATACACACATCATATGCACATTTTACTTTCTAAAAGAAACAATCAACACATGCAGCATGGTTTGAACAATCTCTAAATTCTATGCATGCAATTCTTATAACATTAAAGGACATGATACATGCTTTATGTTTCCATTCACATTAAGTATTAGACCTATTACATGCTCTCTACACATTTCCTTGACATGCTTAATCAACTTAAAACTCATTCAATTCATGCTACAATATTTATGCAACTTAAGCTTGGAATCACACATAATGAAAGCAATACATCTAGCATGGATTCTATGTACATTTTCATACACTTAATACAATTATGAACATGATTAGCTTGCTGTTTTGACATGGATTTAACATACTCATATAATATTTCACTAATTCGCATGCTATCACATTGTTTTCACACATTCACATATCCATTTATGCATTGCACAATTTCACATTTCACTTATGCACAATCACATTAATCACATTAAGTGCCATGACACATAGCCCAAACCACCTCTAGAAGGACACACAATCACATTCACATACCTATCACCTAGGCAAATAGTGATAGATCTTGGATAACTGTGTAGAACCTGGAGAAGCACTCTCCACCCTAACTAGTGGTAATTGTCCACCTCCAGGATTTCATACTAATTGCCCATAAGATTTTCACACACATGAACCTTCCCATAGGGACTTTACTACGGTACAGTTTTCACAGCCCTCTAAGGTAGCAGTGTCACCCATGGCACATTTATATACAATTTCACGTCATTTACACATTGTTTATATTCCGTATACTACCATTATACTCAATTTCACATGGGTGCATAAGCTTCAGTTTTCCTAACATGGTACTATTATTTACAGTAAATAATTAACTCACATCATGATCCTATACATGCTGTAATCATGGGGTTATACATAATCACATTCGATGTGCTTAATATGGTCATTTCTCATTTAAAAACCAAAATAGTACCTACTGTTATCCAAATTGTATGAAATTTTTATGATAGGTTGAAAACAGGTAATTCATCATATGTTCAATTTTTCATATTTTTCAGGGTTATACACTAATTATGATAATTGGAACAATATCATGCATTTTCTACCAAAAATTTCATTAAAAAGAGTTTACATATACACAGTCAATCTAGCAATTCAAATGTCTGAAAACAGTCATTAGTCAGTTCTGTAAAAATTATAAGACTCCATCTCACAACTGACATATTTATACTAGATTAAACATGGTTATTTACAACTCTCATTTCAGTTTCAGAAATTTTAATAAATCACACAGAAATTAGAAATTTGTCAAACTTTCATAACATGACCTAACATATATATATGACTCACATAAATTTCATGAAGTCTTAGTTCAGCATAAAACTATATAAACAGAAATTTATATGATTAACACATGCCTAACATTTCATTTCAAAATTTTAATAAATAAGAAATTAACAAAAATTCATCATAATTACACAGTATGATCCACTGGAGATACTTGACATATATCATTTTTACAATATATACTCATATTCAAAAATCCGAGAAATAGATTACACAGGTCAGACATGCACACTGTCACCACCTGAAGAACTCAGCGGCACAAAGGTGGCCGCCAAACAAGTTAACGGCACCATAGGTGGCCGTTGACCATGGATCTAAATGACAACAAAGGTCGCCGTCTAGATCTTGTCTGTGCAAACACAGACTGAACGGAGAAAAACTGATGAAAAGGGGGTTCCAGGACACGAATAAAATCCGGAAAAATGCCTGGGACCTACTAAATGCATGTATGGACAATGGTCAAGGGTTACTTGCCTTTGTAAAAATCTACAGATGGAAATATGGTTGAAGAAGCTCTCCTCGGCCAGTGCCAAGAAGCCTCCAAAACCTCTCAGATCCGGGTTCTGTGATGAATCCTGCTGCACACCGGAGTCGGGGAAGCCTTCCTTGATGTTCAGACTCTCTTCAAGTCATGGTAGAATGCCGGATGGAGCCTCCAATCTCCGGATCAAAGGGTTTCAAATCTCAATTCGCATAGAAGATTAGGGTTTTTGACTCTAGCCAAAAGGACCCAATCTCACAAGAGAGGGGGTTTTATAAGGTCAAGGGTTCGGGGACTTGATACGGTAGGGGTTGTAGCCGTTGGACGACGATTTCTAAAATAGAGAGTGAAGAAATCGTGGACGTTTTCCGGACCTGAAGTGCAACCAGATCTAGAATATAGGCGTCAACATCACTAGCCGCCTATCTAGGATTGGCGTCCATCGATGTGGACGCTGGCTGCCCTTTAACGTCAACTCATGTTGATGCCAAATGGGTTTTTCGGCCAGAACACAGAATTTCAAAATTCTGCTTACTGTAAGTTTATACATGCAATGTACATAACTTAATTATTAAATAAAATATCATGTATTATATATATATATATACATGTACAGATATAAATACTTATACATATATACACACATGCACTCATTATATACATAGGTATATACACATCGCATGACAAAATCTAACTAAATGGGCCAAAATTCGAGGGCCTTACACCCTCTCCCCCTTAAAGAAACTTCATCCTCGAAGTTAGACCATGAAGTTAGACCAACACTACTCAAATAATTTGGGATACTTCTCTTCATAGCATCCTCAAGCTCCCAGTAGCCTCCTCTCGTGAGAAGTTGCACCACAGAACTTTCACCGATGCAATGCTCTTGTTCCGAAGATGCTGAACCTTCCGATCAAGAATAGCTACTGGTTGCTCAACATAAGATAGATCTGGCTGGATCTCCACTGACTCATGACTAATAACATGAGATGGATCTCAGACATACCTTCTGAGCATAGATACTGGAAAATAGGATGAACACTAGCTAATGTCAGGGGTAAAGCTAGCTCATAAGCCACGTTGCCCATCGTCTTAGAATCTCATAGGGGTCAATGAATCTAGGGCTTAGCTTACTATGCCTGCCAAATCTAACTACACCTCGAGTAGGCAAAATCTTTAGAAAGACATGCTCGCCCACTCGAACTCTAATCCTTTCTCCTGTTGTCGGCATAACTCTTCTGCCTATCTTGTGCCGCAACAAGCCTCTTCTTATCAGTTGAATCTTATCCGAAGTCTCCTGAACTAACTCCATACCAATCACTGCCTATCTCCAGTCTCCTCCTAACATAAAGGAGATCTACAAGGTCTACCATACAACGCCTCAAATGGAGCCATACCAATACTCGCATGAAAACTGTTGTTGTATGCAAACTCCACAAGAGGTAGATGACGCTCCCATCATCCTTCCAATCCAACTAGAGTGATGACCTCTTCCTGCTAAGAGCATCCGCTACGACATTCGCCTTTCCAGGATGATACTGAAGGTCGAAGTCATAGTCCTTTAGGAACTCAATCCATCTTCTCTACCTCAGGTTTATTTCCTTAGGGAGAAAAGATACCTCAAGCTCTTGTGGTCAGTGAACACCTCAAATATGACACTATGAAGATAGTGTCTCCAGATCTTCAGTGCATGAACCATAGCTGCAAGCTCTAAATCATGAGTCGAATATTTATGCTCATGCTCCTTCAATTGACGAGAAGCATACGCCACTTCCCTTCTCTACTGCATCAATACATAGCCTAAACCAATCCGAGATGCATCCGTGTAGATGGCAAAACCCTCTACACCACTTGGAAAAACCAAAACGGGTGCCGAAGTGAGCTTAGCCTTCAATAATTGAAAGCTACTCTCACATTCCTCGGACTAAACAAACTTCTCACCCTTCCTAGTTAGCTTCGTTAAAGGTGCGGTGATGGATGAAAATCCCTCTATAAATCACCGATAATAACCTGCTAAACCAAGGAAACTACGAATCTCCGATAGGGTCCTGGGGATTTCCCAATCTAACACAGCCTAGACTTTCGCTGGATCAACTGCTACTCCAGCACCAGAGATAACATGCCCGAGGAAATGAACCTCGCGCATCCAGAAATGGCACTTGTGAACTTTACATACAACTTGTGCTCTCTAAGAACTTCTAATACTACCCTCAAATGCTGACGGTGTGTGGCTTCATTCTGGAGAATAGACCAACACATCATCAATAAACACTACAACGAAACTATCTAAATAAGGTCTAACTCGCAGCACCACTGTTCTAACCATGGATTCCGACAGGGAAACGAAGACTTCTCGGACTGATGCACAATGCTCTTTGCCCCGAGTCCCTTGTGTACTCTTGACCCCTCTGTGTAGGGAGTCATAGCTTATGCTCCGACCCGCTATCTATGTATCAACCCCCCCCCCCTTTATCTTATGCTTTCAGCAATATATAAAAATCAAAATACCCGATACCCGATATTGACATTGGAGGTTCACTCCTCTGTCATATCAATTGAAAAAAAAAAAAAAAGGTCTAAACACCCTGTTCATGAGATCCATGAACATGCAGGGGCGTTGGTTAGACCAAACGGAAGAACCAAAAACTCATAATATCCATAACGGGTCCGAAAGGTCGTCTTGGATACATCCTCACTCCTAATCCTCAACAGATGATAGCCAGACCGCAAATCAATCTTGGAAAATATCGATGCATTCTACAACTGGTCAAATAGATCATCGATCCATGATAAGGGATACCTGTTCTTCACAGTCACTTGGTTTAGCTTCCTATAATCAATGCATAACCTAAGTGACCCATCCTTCTTCTTTACGAATAAGACAGGTGCTCCCCAAGGAAGAAACACTAGGGCGAATAAATCCCTTATCTAGAAAATCTTGCAATTGCTTTCTTAACTCTGCTAACTTCGCAGGTGCCATCCGATATGGAGCCTTTGAGATAGGAGAGGTGCCCGGAAGCAACTCTAGGGTAAACTCTATCTCTCTAACGGTGACAATCCAGACAAATCATCAGAAAACACGTCTGGAAACTCCCGCACTACATCTATCTCCTCAAGAGAAGGTGACTCATCAGTCTTTGGTACTAATACCACGTTGGCAAGAAAAGCATCACAACCTTGCCTACCATTCTCATTGCCTTCATGGCAGAGATGACAAACTTTCCCGCAAGGTTCCTTGGCAATGGATGAGAAAACTCATCCTCACAAGGAGATACGGAAAACAATCTTCTTCCCACAACAATCCACTAATGCATAGTGCTCCTCTAGCCAATCCAGACCAAGAATAGCATCATAGTCCTTCATCTTTAGCAAGAAGAAACACCATCTAAAACTCTATCCTCAATGCACACAGGTAAAGACGGAATACACTTCCTAGTCGATACCGTACCCACAGGTGTGTGCACAGAAAAAGGGACCTCTAACTCCTCAGACTCTAATCCTGACTCTAAAGTTAGCTGCCTAGCAAACCGCTCGGAAATGAACGAGTGAGGGGCACCCGTATCAAACAAAACCGAGCGTGCACAGCCATGAAAAGAACCGTACCTTCGGTGACATGCTTTGCTTGCTCAGCATCCTCTCTTGTCACGTCCCGTCATTTAATATATCTATAAATGCCGGAACGTGAGCAAACGAGAAATCAAGAGTAAAATTGAACTAATTGAACAGTAAATTTGCTCAGAGGCTTCACTAAATAAAAATTATTATTCACCATTCAATAGGTGTTACATGGTTCTTGATTTACATTGTAAAATAAAATGCCACCATGGTTGGTCTCCACACACAAGTCCCGATGTCCCGCCTTGTAAAATTATAGATTACCTGAAAAGTGGAATTTGATGAGCTAACTAGCCCAGTAGAATTCAATTCCTTGAAATAGAAAGGATTCAAACGTATAATCTCAAGATAAGATCATATGTATAGCTAGCACTGAGTGTTCAAGAAATTGGATAAATGAGCCAATTGATATCATGTATTGAGCAAGAATAGTTTAGAAGAAAATCAATATCTCAGGATGATACTTGAATTCAGAGTCAGACACATTTTCACACACACAAGCATGATATGATGACTAATCAAACACGAACTGATGCATGCCAACATCCACAAATTCTCATCGCCCCCGTATGGCCACTGACGAATTCGGGCGCTCCCCCCAGGACTGAACCAGCCCTTATTTGCCAGGCATATTTCTCGAACGAGTCCAAAGACTCACAACTTGTCATCATCACACACTCATCCTTATAATGAATCAAGGACACACAAGGCTTCACTCATGGTTCACACACAAGAATTAAGGAACTATGTTCCTTCATTGATTTCAGAAATTGATGCTCTCACAAGGTCAATTATGTTCGGAACTTTGAAGTGATGATTCATGGTAAAAATAAAAGAAGCTTGACTGGTTTAGTAGGTGATTAAGTGGTAGAAACATCCATGAATGAGCGAGTATTTAGTTAGAACAATTGGGTGTAGTTCAGATCAAGAAATGAGTCAAGATAGGTGCTGATTTCTAAGTGTAGTTGTGCCTGTCAACAGCCAGGTTGTACCTGTCAACAGGTGAGGCTCCCACTGAAGCTGAAATGCAACTTTGACAGGCCTGTCGACAGCCAGAGGACTGCCTGTCGACAGCCACTATCAGACAAAACCTTCTGGGTTCTAGGAACTTGGCCCTGTCGACAGCTAGAGATATGGCTGTCGACAGGTACTATGTGAACTTTAGAAAAGGATCAAAATCATCTAAAAGTTGTTCTACCAAGCTTTCCTATGACCCCTACCATGTTTAATACTTACATAAGCATGATCTTGACCTCAAGAAACAAACCAATTTTACAAGGGAAGTGAAAGAGAACATATGGAACATGATTTACATGAATGATCAAAAGAGAAGCAAATTTAAGGAAAATTACTGGAAGAGCAATGATCCTACAATTTTTATTTCTTCTTCCATCTGTTACTTATCAAAGCACACTCACTTGAGATTTTCATGGTCTCTTATGATTCAACTCTCAGAAAAAGAAAGAACTGTCATAGTTCAATCTTCATTACACAAGGAGATTAATAAGATTTCAGATTTAAACAAGTTATGATTGGAGGGAAATGATGTGTTGCCTCTCATGATCAAACACTAATTAAACATGATGAAGGCTCAATTCTTGTCATGGAACTACTTCCTGAATCTGGAAAATAGCTTACACATGGTGGAGGATCACCTCAAACTATTGAACTAAGTTGAGGTGTAGAAAGAAGAATGGGATGAAGTGAATCCTACAGACACATAACTAAAACATGATTAAAAGGATAGATACACAGTTTCAAAAGAGAATTCACAAGTTTAAAGCAAGTAAGTAGGTGATCATGACCTCTTTAACAAAAGGGGAGTCAAGGATTTAGAAAGAGTGAGAAAGGAAGAGAATCCTACCTAATTAACGAAAATGAAGAAAGGACCACAAGTGGAGGAATACGCAGGTGAAGCTTGTTGTTGTAGCAGCAGCAACCTCCAAGATGGCTCCTCAACCATTACCCAGCAACAGCTCCAGCAAGAGCTCGAGCAAGAACAAGGTGCAAGAGAGCAAACAATAGCTCCAGTTCACCCCAACTATGGTGCTTGTACGCACAACAACAGCTTCCTCACAACACACCTTGCAGCATCTCAGCAGGAGAAAAGTTCAGAAAGATAGGTACGAAAGCCTTTGGGGTATTTTTATAGCCTCCAATGCACATCATGCACAACGACACGTCGCCCTTGAGGTGTCACAGTAAACCGATTGGGTTTTGCTGGGGACACGTTTTTACATTCATGCAACCTGAGTTTAACACCTAAGGTAACTAGGTGTTACCTTCATCCTTGGTGTGGTGGCCTTCTCAAAGCCCCACACGTAAGCAACCCAGAAATCCCATAAAATTCCCACCTTAATTCGGCTGGCCTAATGATTCATATTTTTATGTATTCAAACGGGGTCCGTTTGTGTTAAAAATTCAACCATAGACTAATGTATGGTTTTACAAATTATGGTGATTTTTATTTAATTTTTAGATTTTATTTTACACTAGGTGAAAAATCACCCGAAAAATAGTCGCGTCGACTTATCCTCGAAGTCCGTACGCCGAAAAATTTAGATATTTATATTTCTGAGATCTCCACATTTTTCTAGAAATTATGATATTCTCGGATTTTTATTTCGTTGTCGTTTTCCGGTGTCGCCCTGTGGGAGCCCGCACCTCTGTGTACGACACTGGGGTAACGTATGTTACCATTAATTAAACCCAAATTCTAATTATTTTAATTTAATGACAATACTAATATATAATAACCACATGATTCATATTTTCTTAACACTTTAAAATTTTTGGGGTGTTACATCTCTTGCAAGGCAAACACTCGAGCTTGGGCTCGAGGCTTTCCTGGTCGTTCTATAGCTGGCGCTGCTGCTGCTGCCACTGCTGGAGCTGGTGCCGGTCGCTGTACTCCCTTCTGAAGTCTGGGGTAGTCTCTGATCTGATTCTCAGTGCTCTCGCACTTGAGGCACTTTCCCGCCATCTTCCAGCACTTCGTACCACCATGTGCCCTTCCACAATGAGGACACTCCTTCTTGCCACTAGGGGAACGTTGAGAAGGTACCTGACGACTGCTGGCTGCCACTGGGCGCTGTGGTGACTGATACACTGCCTTCTTCCTATCCTGACTCTGGAAAGGAGCTGTCGGCCTCTTTTGCGAAGCCTTCTTCTCCTCAAGGTACTGCTCCATCTCGCCTTCCTACCGACATACTACGCTAAGAGCCTCTTCGAGGGTACGACGGTCAAATGCCACCAACCTCGTCCTCAATGATGGATTAAGGCCTATCATAAACTTCTTCGCCTTCTGCGTTCATCAACAATGATATGAGGTGCATACTTTGATAGCTCAGCAAACTGGCCTCATACTCTAGCACAGTCATGGAGCCCTGAGTCAAGGTGAGGAACTCCTGCTCCATCTTGTCCTGGATATGCTCGGGAACGAACTTGGCCCGAAAGAGCCTCACGAACTCGTCCTAAGCAACCTCGACAGCACCATCCTCGAACCGGGTATGCAGTAACGAGGACCACCACACGTCAGCTCTCTCCTACATCAAATCATTCTCCATAAGCACTTATCTAAACAATCTAACCTTAATTTAATTAAATGCTTAAACAACAAACACATACCTGTAGGCTGTAGCATATAGGTGGCCAGGCTGACCTTGCCATCCTCGGCACACCTAATCACCCGAAAGATCTTTTTAATCTCCCTCATCCAGCTCTCCGTAAGCAACGGGTCACTCTCCCCCTTAAAAGAGGGTGGAGCCATCCTCTTGAACCTTTCCATGATGGAAGGTCCACCATGGTCATGTGCCTGGGGAGCTGGCGCCTGAGCCTGCTACAACAAACAATATAAGCAATGCATATGCGATATAGCAACATATCAATCATGTAATTAAATAGAACAGACTACTCTATTTATCATTCTAACCTGAGCCTCCAGCTGAGCCTGGAGTGCAGCCTGAGTATGGGCCTGTGTCTGCATGGCCTGCACCAGACCATGCATAAACACCCCATAGTCTACTGGCGGCGGTGGAGGAAGTACAGTAGGTCCCTGTGGGGCTGGGGCCTGCTGCTCATCCCTCTCCTCATGCCTAGGCTCATCCTCTCTGGCATGAGCACCATGCCTGCCACGAGAAGCCATAGCCTGCAAAATAGATTAATCACAATTAGGAACTAACTATCTAATTCCTATTTTTTTTCTTAATTATGTGGACAATCTATAAAGACTTAGCATATAATGAAGATGATGGCATTTATATATTTATGTACAAGCTCAACATGTTTCTCTGATACCAATCTCTGTAACGACCCTCCTTATACCGGTACGGTTACACCAACCCATGTCGGTATAACGAGCATCGCCACAGTGGGACATTGACCCAACGTATACACTAAGTAGAGATGTACACAAATATAGTCATAGAACAGCGAAATTCAATAACAATATTATTCCAGCATCCACATTCTATCCACAGTCCATATAGTACAAGAAAGAAACTAAAGTTCACATAATTGAAATTCTAAATCAAATTACATTGTCCACATTTGAATTACATAATATCCTTGACTACATACTTATGAAATGAAAATACAACAGCATAATCTCCACAAGAGATGCTACTCCTCCCGCTCGGAGTCGCTCCTAACAATCTCCTCCAAAGAAGAGGAATCACCTGCCACACCTGTACGCTGAAGCAAGAGCGAGTCTAAATAGACTCAGCAAGCAATCCATGCACATTATACATACACACATCATATGCACATTTTACTTTCTAAAAGAAACAATCAACACATGCAGCATGGTTTGAACAATCTCTAAATTCTATGCATGCAATTCTTATAACATTAAAGGACATGATACATACTATATGTTTCCATTCACATTAAGTATGAGACCTATTACATGCTCTCTACACATTTCCTTGACATGCTTAATCAACTTAAAACTCATTCAATTCATGCTACAATATATTTATGCAACTTAAGCATGGAATCACACGTAATGAAAGTAATACACCTAGCATGGATTCTATGTACATTTTCATACACTTAATACAATTATGAACATGATTAGCTTGCTGTTTTGACATGGATTAAACATACTCATATAATATTTCACTAATTCGCATGCTATCACATTGTTTTCACACATTCACATGTCCATTTATACATTGCACAATTTCACATTTCACTTATGCACAATCACATTAAGTGTCGTGACACATAGCCCAAACCACCTCTAGAAGGACACACAATCACATTCACATACCTATCACCTAGGCAAAACAGTGATAGATCTTGGTTAACTGCGTAGAACCGGGAGAAGCACTCTCCACCCTAACCAGTGGTAATTGTCCACCTCCAGGATTTCATCCTAATTGCCCATAGGATTTTCACACACATGAACCTTCCCGTAGGGACTTTACTACGGTACAGTTCCACGGCCTCTAAGGTAGCAGTGTCACCCATGGCACAATTTATACAAATTTCACGTCATTTACCCATTGTTTATATTCCGTATACTACCATTATACTCAATTTCACATGGGTGCATAAGCTTCAGTTTTGCTAACATGGTACTATTATTTACAGTAAATAATTAACTCACATCATGATCCTATACATGCCGAAATCATGGGGTTATACATAATCACATTCGATGTGCTTAATATGGTCATTTCTCATTTAAAAACCAAAAGAAATTTTTATGACAGGTTGAAAACAAGTAATTCATCATATGCTCAATTTTTCAGATTTTTCAGGGTTATACACTTATTATGATAATTGGAACAATATCATGCATTTTCTACCAAAAATTCATTTAAAATAAGTTTACATATACACAGTCGATCTTAGCAATTCAAATGTCTGAAAATAGTCATCAGTCAGTTCTGTAAAAATTATAAGACTCCATCTCACAACTGAAATATTTATACTAGATTAAACATGGTTATTTACAGCTCTTATTTTAGTTTCAGAAATTTTAATAAATCACCCAGAAATCAGAAATTCGTCAAATTTTCATAACATGACCTAACACATGTATATGACTCACATAAATTTCATGAAGTCCTAGTTCAGCATAAAACTATATAAAAAAATTTATAAGATTAACACATGCCTAACATTTCATTTCAAAAATTTTAATAAATAATGAAATGAACGAAAATCATCATAATTACACAATATGATCCACTGGAGATACTTGACAATATATCATTTTACAATATATCCTCATATTCGAAAATCTAGAAAATAGATTACACAGGTAAGGCATGCACACTGTCACCACCTGAAGAACTTGGCGGCACAAAGGTGGCCACCAAACAGGTTAACGGCACCATAGGTGGCCGTTGACCATGGATCTAAATGACAGCAAAGGTTGTCGTCTAGATCTTGTCTGTGCAAACACAGACTGAACGGAGAAAAACTGA
Organism: Colocasia esculenta; assembly: GCA_014218235.1. Lineage (NCBI taxonomy): Eukaryota > Viridiplantae > Streptophyta > Magnoliopsida > Alismatales > Araceae > Colocasia > Colocasia esculenta. The sequence continues at coordinate 25,087,613 of CM024766.1, forward strand.
TGAAAAGGGGGTTCCAGGATACGAATAAAATCCGAAAAAATACATGGGACCTACTAAATGCATGTATGGACAATGGTCAAGGGTTACTTGCCTTTGTAAAAATCTACAGGTGGAAATATGGGTCGAAGAAGCTCTCCTCAGCTAGTGCCAAGAAGCCCCAAAACCTCTCAGATTCGGGTTCTGTGATGAATCCTGCTACATACGGAGTCGGGGAAGCCTTCCTTGATGTTCAGACTCTCTTCCAGTCGTGGTAGAACGCCGGATGGAGCCTCCAATCGCCGGATCAAAGGGTTTCAAATCTCAAGTTCGCACAGAAGATTAGGGTTTTTGACTCAAGAGCCAAAAGGACCCAATCTCAACGAAGAGAGGAGTTTTATAAGGTCAAGGGTTCGGGGACTTGATAAGGTAGGGGTTGTAGCTATTGGACAATGGTTTCTAAAACAGAGAGCGAAGAAATTGTGGGCGTTTCTGGACATGAAGCGCAACCAGATCTGGAATATAGGCGTCAACATCACTAGCCGCCTATCTGGGATTGGCGTCCATCGATGTGGACGCTGGCTCCCCTTTAACGTCAACTCATGTTGACACCAAATGGGTTTTCATCCAGAACATAGAATTTCAATAATTCTGCTTACTCTAGGTTTATACATGCAATGTACATAACTTAATTATTAAATAAAACATCATGTATATAATATATATATATATATACATGAACAGATATAAATACTTATACATATATACACACATGCACTCAATTATATACATAAGGTATATACACCACATGACAAAATCTCACTAAAATGGGCCAAAATTCGAGGGTCTTACACAAGAAAAACATCACAACCCTTGTTCACCGTCTTCGTCGCCTTCATGGCAGAGATAACAAACCTTCCCGCTAAGTTCCTTGGTAATGGATGTGAAAACTCATCCTCACCAGGAATGCGGAAAATGATCTTCTTCCCACGACAATCTACTAATGCATAGTGCTCCTCTAGCCAATCCAGACCAAGAATTGCATCATAGTCCTTCATCTTTAGCAAAAATAAGCACCCTTCTAAAACGGTCCTCAATGCACACAGGTAACGATGGAATACACTTCCTAATCGATACCGTTCCCGCAGGTGTATGCACAGACAAAGGGACCACTAACTCCTCAGCCTTTAATCCTGACTCTACTACTAACTGCCTAGCAAAACGCTCGGAAATGAACGAGTGAGTGGCACCCGTATCAAACAAAACCCGAGCGTGCATACCCATGAAAAGAATCGTACCTTTGGTAACGTGCTCCGCCTACTCGGCATCCTCTCGAGCTAACGCGAACACTCGAGCTTGGGCTCAAGGCCTTCCTGGTCATCCTGTAGATGGCATGCTGCTGCCGTTGCTGGGGTTGGCGTTCCATGCTGGACTCCCTGCTGAAGTCTGGGACAGTCTCGAATCTGATGCTCACTGCTCCGTCACTTTAAACACTTCCCCGCTATCTTCCAGCACTTGGTACCTCTATGTGTCCTTCCACAGTGAGGACACTCCTTCTTGCCACTGGGTCTGACGCCTGGGGACCGCGGTGCTACTGCCTACTGACTGCTTACTGCCACGGGATGCTGCGGTGACTGGTACGCCGCCTTCTTCCTATCCTGCCGCTAGAAAGGGGGCGCATACCTCTTCTGCGAAGCCTTCTTTTCTTCTAGGTACTACTCCATCTCGCTCTCCTGCCTGCAAGCCGCGCTGAGAGCCTCATCAAGGGTACGAAGGTCAAATGCCACCAACCTTGACCTCAGTGATGGCTTAAGGCCCATCACAAATTTCTTCGCCTTCCTGCGCTCATCAGCCACTATGTGAGGTGCATATTTAGACAATTCAGCAAACCTGGCCTCGTACTCAAGTACGGTCATGGAGCCCTGGGTAAGAGTGAGGAACTCCTACTCCATCTTGTCCTGGATATGCTCCGGGATTAACTTGGCCCGAAAGAGCCTCACGAACTCATCCCATGCCACCTCAACAGCACCGTCCTCAAACCGGGTGCGCAGTAAAGAGGACCACCATACATCGGCTCTCTCCTACAACAAACCACCCATAAGGACCAATCTAAACAAATCTAAACTTAACGTAATTACATGCAATTTAATTAAATTAATACATGAAGCATATAGGTGGCCAAGCTGACCTTGTCCTCCTCAGCACACCTAATCGCTCGGAAGATCTTCTCGATCTCCCTCATCCAGCTTTCCACCAGCAATGGCTGACTCTCCCCCTTAAAAGAGGGTGGAGCCATCCTCTTGAATCGCTCCATGATGGAAGGACCACCATGGCCATGTTCTTGGGGATTGGAGCTAGAGCCTGAGCCTGCTACAACAAGCAATATAACATCATAAGCAGCAAGACAACATGATGGCAACTTAGCAATCACATAATAAATAAAACAGACTACTCTATCTATTATTCTAACCTGAGCCTCCAGCTGTGCCTAGAGTGCAGCCTGGGTATGCACCTGGGTCTGCATAGCCTGCACCAGGCCTTGCATGAATACTTCATAATCCACAGACGGTGGTGGAGGAAGAACTGTAGGACCCTGGGGTGTCAGGGCCTACTGCTCATCCCTCTCCTCTCGCCTCTGCTCATCCTCACGAGCATGGGCATCACGCCTACCACGAGAAGCCATAGTATGAAAAACAAATTAATTACAATTAGAAACTAAGTATTTAGTCCTAATCATATCTTACTATCTTTCATTGTTACTAATCATTTCCTACATATGTGGACAAATTCTATAAAGACTTAGCATATATAAAGATGATGGTATTCATGTACAATCTCAACCTGGCTCTGATACCAATCTCTAAAACGACCCTCCCTATACCAGTACGATTATACCAATCCGCATCGGTATAATGAACACCGTCACAGTTGGACATTTACCCAACACTAACACTAGATTGAGTTGTACACAAATATTAGAAGATTACAGTGGAAATAAAATAAATCAATCTTATTCCATCATCATCATTCTATCCACAGTCCATATAGTAAGAGGGAGATACAAATGTCCACATAATACAATTCTAAAATAAATACATTATCCATGAAACATACACCACTTATTGATTACATACTTATGCAAATGAAAGTACAATGTCGAAATCTCTACAACACAAGCTACTCTTCTCGCTCAGAGTCGTTCCTAACTATCTCCTCCTCGGAAGTGGAGACACCTATCACACCTGTACTCCGAAGCAAGAATGAGTCTAAAGAGACCCAGCAAGCAATCCATGAACACAACCATACACATATCACCTACACATGCTAGATTCTAAGCAATTGAGAATAAACATGTAACATGTTCATATTATTTAAACAATTAAGTATAAAACTATGACATGCTTTCTACACTTTGTAACCAACATGTTTTAAATACATAAATCTCACTTGATTCATGTCACAATTTAACACAACTATAGCATGGAATTATGAATATGGTAAATAGCGCACCTAGCATGAATTCTAGTCATTTCTTATGCAATTATCACAATTACACCTACCTTTTACTTGTTGTTTTGACATAATTTAAACATAATCACATGGTTTACACTTATTCACATGTTAACACATTCACTTTACAAATTCACATGCTCATAGTTCACTTTGTACACTTCACATGATCACATATTCACATTTTTACTTATTTGCCATGACACATAGTCCAAACCACCACTAGAAGGACACACATATACACATTCACATACCTATCACCCAGGCAACACAGTGATAGATCTTGATTAACTGCGCAGAACTAGGAGAAGCACTCTCCACCCTAACCAGTGGTACTTGTCCACCTCCAAGATTTCATCCTAATTGCCCATAGGATATCACACGCATTGAACCTTCTAGTAGGGACTTTACTATAGTATAGTTCCACAGCCCTCTATGGTAGTAGTGTCACACACGGCACATTTTAACACATTTCACTTAAATCACATATTTACTTACATTATTCACATGCACTAATCATTCCATGCTCATGTACATAAATACACACACATGGTTCAGTTTTCCTAATATGATGCAACTGGTCACTGTACTAAACAACTCATACCATAGTCTTAATCATGATGAATCATTGCATTATACAAGAATTAAATTAACATGTTCATTTGGCAAATATTCATTGTTAAATTAACAACCACACCTACTGTCACCCAAACAGGACGAATTATTTATCACAGGTTTAAAATAGATAACACATCATATGCTCAATTTTTTAGATTTTTTGGACTTATGCACTAATTATGATAATTAAAACAGATATCATGCAATTCCCACCAAGAATTTAGCATGGTTTACATTCATACAGTCGGTTCCAGCAGTTCAGAAACCTAGAAATAGTCATCATGCTGTCATGTAAAGATTATAAAACCCTAACTCACAACCGTTCTATTTATACAAGATTAAACATGGTCATTTTCAGCTCACAGTTCAATTATAGAAATTTTAATAAATAACACAAATCACAGAAATTCGGTACCTCCTGATGATATGACCTACTGTTTGTTCTGAACTCAACATAATTTCTACAATATGCACAGACCACCACAAGTCCAAATACAATCACACAAATGCAAAACCTATGGTTCTGTGAAAACTCAGACGAACCTGGCGGCACACAGGTTGCCGCCAACAAGGTTAATGGCATCAGAGGTTGCCGCCAACCAAGGATCTTAACGGCAGCAAATGTTGTCGTTAAGTTCATGTCTGCAGAAATGCATACTGAACACACAAAACACAGTGAATGGGGGTTCCAGGACACGAGGGAAAATTCGGTAAAAATACCTGGGACCTACTAGACATGGGTATGGATGATGTCCACGGGTTACTTGCCTCTTAAAATTTGTTAGATGGAATTATTTTCCGGAGAAGCTCTCCTCGGCCAAGTCAAGAAGCGCCCCAAATCTTCTCCCAAGCCGGTTCTGTGTTGATGTAGACTGCACACCAAGGTCGGGGAAGCCTTCCTCTATGCTCAGAGCTCCTTCTAGTCGAAGAGGATCGCCGGAAGATGCCCACAATCACCAGATCAAAGGTTGCAAAAGTCGGGTTTCACACAGAGTTTCTAGGGTTTTCTCAAGAGCCAAAAAAAGACTCAATCCGGCCGCAAAGGGTAATTTTATAAGCCAAAGGGGTCGGGGTACGCAATAGTTAGGGTATCCTACCGTTGGAAGATGGTTTCCAAAACAAGAACCGAAGAAATCGGGCCATTTTTAGATCTAAAATCGCACAATTCTAGGGAAATAGATGTCCACATTTCTAGCCGTCTACTGGGAGTTGGCATCCATCGATCTGGACGTCGACTCCCTTCTAACGTCCATGCATGTTGACGTTAACATACACTTCGTCTAGAACACAAAAATGCCCAAAACTTACATACACTATATACATATACATGCGATACATAATGTATATCTTACACACCATATAACCAATATGAATAAAACAATATGTACATAAATAAACAAGGATATACATATGCACAACATTATTTAAATACAATTTGCAGAATAATTATACATGTAGATACACATACATATATACGCATAGTTATATACACAAAGTAACTACCACATCGCATGACTAAATCTAACTAAAAGGACCAAATTCCGAGAGCCTTACAAATACTATCATGTAAGACTCTGATTCCTATGAAGTCAAAGTGAGATATCGACTAATGAACAAGTGTTGACAGTCGAACTAAGACTACGACTTGTGAATAAATCACAATAGTTGAAGTCCGACTTTGGCTTATGGAAGTCGAAGTAAGACTCTGACTTGTGAATAAATCACAACAGTCTAAGTCCAACTCCGACTCCTAGAAAGTCAAAGTGAGACTTCGACTTGCAATCAATTCACGATAGTCAAAGTTCTACTCTGACGCCTAGGTAGTTAAAGTTTGATATCAACTTGTGGACATATCTCAACAGTCGAAATTCCACTCCGCCTCCAGTATAGTCGAAGTTTCTGCACTTAACAGAAAATTATCTAATTACATATTTATTGATGTTATTTCATTTCGATTAATTTCCTGATATCTTTTTTAAAGTTCTTTATTAATCAGTGAACATATTATATTATTATTTTATTCATCTACATAATAATCAAATCATAGTATGCTTCAAATACGGAACTCTAGATTAATGTTACATCATTAATTTCTTAATTCCTTACTGACACATCTTTACTCCAATCCTCATAAAGATTTTAATATCGAAGTGCATTCTTCTTTTTACTCATGATTTCTAAACTCCAGCAAGTACTTTTGAACATCTTGTTCATCTTGTTCTCTGCATTCAAATTTATTATTTATAAATGTGAACATACATAGAGTATTGTATTTTAAGAATGTTCCTTGATAGTTGTTTGCTTTGCTAGTCCTTTGTCAGTGTCCTTTAAACTAACAAGTTTTCAGGTTAAACATTTGCAGACACATTGCGCGCCAAGCAAGTGTCTAGTTCTCCTTTAATATTCACCTACCCTCATATACTTTAAGGACAATATTTTTCTCAGAAATAGATAAATATCTTTTAGATGATTTGCCTTTTATTTTCACTGCCTAACATTTTTTCAATACAAGACTAACCATGAAAAAGAGAAAAGACTTTGCATGCATATGGTGCTTGTAGACATTTATTGCAGCTATCAATAGAAGCATCAAGCTATCTAAAATTGTCAAGAAGCCGTGAAAGGAAGAAGAACCCGAAGATAGACTTCTCAAGTTCCTTCTGTGTCACAATGAATATAATTCAAATAGCTACTTTCCAACGGATAGCTAAAGAGTTTGAAGGCTATATAAGAAGTCAAAGTCTGTATGAAGAAAATATAGATAGAATAACAGAAAAAGAAAAAAGAGAGACAGATATAAAGATCCACATAGAAAGAGACAAGAGTGATATGAAAAATAAAAGTAAGAGCAATCTGTCGAAAGCAATGCACTCCAAGCATCCAAGCTCTCAAGTCTTCAACCTATCTATCATTGGGTGGATTAGAATTATCAAATTACTTTAGAATCAACTTTAGAATTAGAAATAGAGAAATGCCACAATTCTTCTTTCTTCAGATCTCTTTCTGTTCATTTGTGCTTGCTTATCTTCAGAGCAGCACTCAATTGTCACATCTTTGAGTTGTAACCGGTAGGGGGTTTGTTCCCTATATGTTCCTCCTTGGTAGAAGGGAGGGCCTACTGTGGTAGGTGGTTTTTCTGCCCCTTTGTTTAAGGGAAGCTTGCTTGAGAGCAAGTGGTTGTAATACCCCTCTTTGAAGAAAAGACCAAATTTCTTGGTGGTTAGTAGAAATCCCAAGGGGTGTTTGGGGACTGGACGTAAGACTCCTAATTGAGAGGAGGTTCGAATCAAGATAAATTTCTTGTGGATTATTTGTGATTGTTTCCGCCAAGTTACACTTGTTTCACACACAACACACAAGGTACTAACAAATCTGTTAAGTGTTCCTTTCAGGTCCAAACTTAATTTTTAATTACAAAAAGTCCTCTTCAACCCCTCTCTAGGGCATCTATAGCTCCATCTAGATCCAACAAGTGGTATCAGAGTATGGTCTTTTAGAAGAATCAAACGATTTGAAGAAGAGATGGCAACAGAAATGCACAACCTTGAAGGTCAGTTCATGACAAGGCCACCATTCTTTGATGGTGAGGACTACCAATACTAGAAGATGTGAATGGAATGCTTCATCCGTGGTACAAACTTTGATCTGTGGTAGGTAATACAACAAGATGATTATGTCATTCTTGCTGAAAGCTCATCTTAGTGGTCCTTAGCAGATAAGAGACATGTCTTTAAACTTTAAAGCTAAAAGTTATCCTTGTTGTACTTTGTCTAAGAAAGAGTTTAATCGAGTATCTACATGTGAATCCGCTAAGGAAATGTGGGATAAATTAAAAATAACTTATGAAGGTACATATAAGTTAACAATACTAGAATAGACATTCTTGTTTCTCAATATGAACAATTCAAAATGATACCTAACGAAAATATTACTCAAATGTATAACAGATTCACTGATATAACGAATGACTTAAGTTCGTTAGGTAAAAACTACAGAAATGAAGAAATAGTTAGAAAAATTCTCAGATTATTAACTCAACCATGGACTCGCTTAAAGTAACTACTATCAAATGATCTAACTGAACTCACTCTAGATAAACTAATAGAATTTCTTATGGCTCATAAAATAAACATGGAAAGATTTTCTAAAAGTTCTTCAAAAAAGAAATTGCCAAATGCTTTGAAAGTTATAGTTTCTTCTTCTTCATCATCTGAAGATTCTAGAGAAAACTCTGAATATAGTAATGATGAAGCAATGCTATCAAGAAAGCTTCAAAGAATTTTTACTAAGAAAAAGAATATGGATCTAAGAGATACTTCAAGAAGAACAAAAAGAGTAAAGTACCAACATGCTATGAGTGCAAGCAAACAGGTCACTTCAGATCAGAATGTCCTTAGCTCAAAAAGAAAGATCCAGCTGAGAGATATGAGAAAAAGAAAGGTAAGGAGAAGAAATACAAGAAGAAAGCAATGACAACTACATGGTATAATGCAGAAGTATCAATTAGAATCCGAACAGGAAGAAGTCAATTTAGTCCTAGTGGCAGGACTAGATCAGGATCGCTTGAGAGCATCCAAATGACATTTGGATAGTGGGTGCTCAAGGCATATGATAGGTGATAGAAAGTTATTTACAAGTTTCAGAAGTGAAATTGGTCAAGTAACATATAGAGACAATGGAAAAGGAAAAGTCATTGGATGTGGAACTATAGGTACAAAGACAAAAGATCTAATAGAAGATGTATTATGTGTTGAAGGGCTAAAACACAATCTCATTAGCATCAGTCAACTATGTCACAGAGGTTACTTAGTAAAGTTTCAGAATGATAAGTGCAGAATTCTTAAGGATAAGAAAGTGATCTTTGAAGCACATAGAGTAAAGAATCTATATACACTTCAACTAGCAAAATTGAAATAAATCAACTTATGCCTTGCGACTACCAAGGATGAAGAAACTATTGGGTTACAATGTGTATGATGACATGTGCTTAAATGTTTTTGATGATGAGTGAAGTAATAATTGATGTTGTCTTAATGTTGGAAACATGATAAACATGACAAAGACATGAGTGAAGTGATAATTGATGTTGTCTTAATGTTGGAAACATGATAAACATGACAATGTCTTAATGTTGGAAACATGATAAATATGAGAAAGACATGAATCAAATGATCAAGTGAAAAAAAAATGTTCTTATGGTCACTTATGTATTCATTATATCTCACTTAGAATGTATTTTAATGTAGGTGTGCATGTACATAAGACAAGCAACAAAATCTAAGTGCAAAAGAACAAGACAAGCTACTGGAAGCACTTAAAAAGCAGTAGTTGTTGACAGATGAATAGTGACCTATCGACAGCTACACATAGGAAATCACTTCCCGGAAGTTCAGAGTTCTGGAAATTGGAAATCTGTCACTACCTATCGACAGATGAACAGTGACTTGTCGACAGACGAAGAGAAACTTCAAATACGCGATTTGCATATGTTTCCTATATAGGTGTTTCCTTTTACCACGACTCTCCATACTTAAACACCCATATATATAGAACATAAGGAGTATTTTCGCAGCAAGAAGCCACCATACCAAACCCTAATCAAAAACCAAGAGAAAGAGCTTCTCTCTGCTCCTCTACTTCAACCCTCCGTCCAGGAAAAGGAAGATCTATCTTCAGAACGAATTTGAAGCTGGGTTGTCCATCTTTCAAGCTTCTCCATCAACTGATACCTGTCAAGACAAAGCTTGAAGTTCTTCTGGACGACCACCACGAAGAGTTCTTCATCAGGATATACTTCTACATCTCTGAACTCTTCTACTTCTACACCATTCATTTCTTTGTGTGTGTGGTAGTGGTTCAAGCATTCCTTGTCCTTGATCCACGTGTGGATTATTGTTCTGGTTGCGTGTTTGCATCAGACAACATGTGTGTGGTGTGTTGGACATATCAAGGCTAGAGGATCTGATCTATTGTGGAATTGATCTAGCGTGTGTGTGTGTGTGGTTGAGCCGTTGTGCTCGTGTGTGTGTTGTACTCAGTTCTTGAGTAGTGTGTCCTCACTGTGTGAGGGGTGACGTAGGAGTCACGTGGTGTGATCTCTGAACCACCTAAAAAATCCCTTGTGCACTATGATTTGACTTGTGGTTTGCATTGTGTTGCGCTAGATGCATGCCTAGGGATTTTGTCTACACACTAACTGTTAGTTTGCTCACACACATTGCATCAGATCAGAGGGGTTTTAATTGAGTAGATCTTTTAATCCGAAGTAGTTTTTAAATTGCTTAAGTTTCCGCTATAAATCTATTCAACCCCCCCTTCTAGCTTTGTCGTTACCGAATATCCGATCCTAACAATTGGTATCAGAGCGGTTTTCTGTTCATCGGTTGTGTTTTGGTAACCGCTCTGAGTCCTAACAATCTGTTGAGCGGGTTTAAATCTGATTTTGATCTAACTTGATTTGATTGAACTGATTGATTGCCTTTTGATCTCACTCAATATTGTGTTGATTGGTCTAATCATCTGAAACATATTCAGAAATATGGCTAACTTCTCAAGCATCATAAATAGACCTATGATAATTGAGTTTGATGACAAGGTTGATAAAATGCAGGTCTCCTCTATAAAAACATGCAAGTCTAGAAAGGGAACAGAAGAAAAATGCTACATGGCTCATGGCAACTCAATAGGCTCTTCCCGTTCAGACGAATCTGAAGGATCACATATGTCAAAGAAGTCAAGAAACTCTCAAGAGTCAGGTAAATCCAATTCAGACCCATTTGATGCATCAATATCTAATTCTGATTCAGAGGATGATATATCTTATGATGAATTGATAGAATGCTATGAGGACTTGTCCAATCAATTTAAGAAGGTAAAAGCTCAAAACAAGAAGCTAAGGAAAAATTGGAGAATAATGAAATGATAATTGATAATACTCAAGCATTCTATAAAGAAAATAAAAAATTGAAAATGGAGAATGAAAAATTGGTGAATGAAGTCAGAAATTGTGGAAACAAGCTTTCTAAATTGAAAGAAGATCATGAGAAGGTTGAATCTGAGATTTTGGATTTGAAAAATCAAAATGAAAAATTGATTGATCATAATGAAAATCTCAAATTTGATAATGATCAATTGAATAAAAAAATCTCCAACATGGCTCATGATCATCAAATAAAAGAAAATTGCAACCAATTGGTTGAGGAAAACAATCATCTGAAAAAGAAAATTGAATGCTTGTATCATGACAGACCATTAAATGATGAATACAACAATTATAAGAAGAAAATTGTTGACTTGAAAAATCAAGTTGTTCAAAGTGAAATTGAAAAGAACAAAATAAAAAATGGTCTGGATGTCATGACAAACCAACTTCAAACTTCTGAAGAAGAAATTGATGCATTGAAAGCTGAAAAAGAAAAATTGACAAATGAGCTTGAAGTGGTTAGTAAACAAAATCAAAATTTTGAAAAGAGGATTTCTGAATTGAATAAAACTGTTGAGGATTTAAGAACTGCCTTGTCTAAGTTTGTTTAAGGAACTAAGAACTTGGATAACCTTCTTGGAATGAAAGTCTATTTTCAAAATGAAGGTTTAGGATTTAATCCCTTGAACAAAAAGGATTTTGAAAACAAAACAAAGACTTCGTTTGTGTCTCTAAGAACAAGAATTTGGTTGCACCTAAAGAAAAATTTGTTCAGAAAAATGTTCAAGAACAAAATGAAAAATTGAACAAAAATACTGTAAAAAGGAAGAATCATGTTTCAATTGAAGACCAGAAAAAGAAAATGAAAAAGGAAACAGAGTCTACAAGGTCTCCACACCTCCTCCAGTAACCCAGAATATTTCAAGGAAATCTCCAACTCCACATCATGTCAAGGGATACCAAAGGTACCACCTCCTTCTTCTCAACCCAAGGGTGATCAAAGGTACTCTAAAGGATCTTAGAAATTTCAGCAAATGCATTCAAACTATGGTAAGCTCCAGATAATTGCTCAACCCATTTGTTTTAAATGCAATAGATCTGGTCATCTTGCTAAATACTGCTGGAAGAAAAATCCACACTCACACAAATATGCTAAAACTGTCCAATGCTATACATGTCATAAACATGCCCATATCTTTAGGGATTGTTGGCATAAAAATGATCATCTTGTGCATGTTTCCAAGCCCCGTGATCATAATTCCATTAATGAAAGAAATACATCTATTCCAAAAATAAAATCACTTTGGATTCTGAAATCATTGTTGAATTCTAAAGTTGATGTCAATACAGGACCTAAGCAAGTGTAGGTTCCAAAGCTAGCTTGATCAACAAGCTGAAATGTCTTGCAGCCATACAGTGTAAAAGATTCATGACATTGGCTGTGCAAGGCAAGAAATGATTGGAGAACAAATGTAAAATTTTTGAAACTATGATTGAAGACTTTTAGGTAAAATCTCTCTCTCACTTTAGTTTTGAACTGGAAGAATTGAAATAGATTTTTGACCTTATTTGAGCAATGAAAAATGTGCCTTAATGCTATCTTCTCATGACAATGCCTCTTAGCAATTGGAATCATGCTATGTCATCTTCTTTGCATAATTGTGCTCATGACCTCTTAAGCACAACATTTGCTTTGACCTCTTGATATATCAAATGATGACATGTGGAAAAATAAGTTATGCTTGTTTGGAAACTATCATTATGCGTGAGTAAAAATACTCCGCCAAGTACCAAAAGTCATGTTATGCATAAGGCTAATTGTGTGCATGATATCGTGTGAATTGCTTGCTATTATTTTTATTCTATCATGTGTTATGGGGAGTAAATTGAAAGTGCACAAAAATGTTTGCAAAATTCATTGAATATCATGTTTGTACTAATTCTGTGCAAATTGATTGATATGCAAATGCTGAATTGCTTGAATGTAATTTCAATACCATGCTTACATTATGGGGAGTAAGCCAAAAAGAGTTTTTAAGTGAGTTGTTTGAGGGACATTCTTTAACATCAATCTTGCCACATGTATCTCTTTAAAAGAATGAATGTTGGTGCTTTTATGCTTATGGATGTTCTTTTGTGTGCAAATGCTTGGTATGTTTATGTATCTCATTGATTGATTTGATTGAATGATGAGTCATCACATGCACACACGATGGGGGAGCAAAAATCAGGATTGGTAAGTGAATTAATGAGGGAAAATCTCTAATCTCAGCCTTAAATCTGATTTGTCAAAGTCCCTGTCGACAACCCCCAACAGCCTGTCAAGAGATAAGCCTTTACAGAACCCAGAAATTGCACCCTGTGTGCATCTGTCGACAGCCACTTCTTCTGCTGTCGACAGCCAGGCACAGTTTCTATCTCCCCGAACTTCATATTTTCTGTCTGTGTGTCTCTGTCGACAGCCAGCCCCTCAACTGTCGACAGCCCATACCCTGCCTGAACCCAGAACTTCACAACTATCTGCATCTATCGACATGCTCATGTTTGATGTCGACAGATACTCACTTCATCTATAAATCTTCATCTTTTTTCATCATTCTTCTTGAGAGTATGTTTCCATTATTGATGCAAGGGAAGAATTGGATATAACTATTCATTGCAAACTTTCATACTCACATAGTATCAAAGACATTGACTTAATCACAATGATTCTGATATAATATTTTGTGCTTGAGTCTAGGTTGTGTCATCTAGAAAACATTGATCAAATCTAATGATTTTAACCTAACTCACTTGAATAACTCCCTTGTAGATAATCATTTTTCTCAAGTGGATTGATAAGTATGAAGGTTATTGAACTTTATGTGTTACATTGGCTTTTGACCTTAAATAACCTTTTGACCATGATTTAAGAATTAACAACAAAAAGGAGAAAAGCTACCTATTTCTAAACTCAAAGTTCAAATAAAACGTATATGAAATGAGACAAAGGCAGAGCAATGATGAGCATCACCGAGTAACCGGGGACATGGGCATCACAAATGTCTGTCTTTGCGTTAAAAAGTCCTTTCATTATCTCTGCATCATGGTATGATGGTCACTTACACTAAGTAACTGGGGGTACGGGCATCCCAAATGTCTACCTTCACGTCCAAAGTAAAAGTGATCCTAATTACCACTTTTCCCACATTAACTTGACAAAGAAATAATTCAACGCAAGAAATAGAGTGTAGCCTCCATGTTTTTACATCAAAGGCAATGTGTTGTTTATTGTTAATCGCTCATGTAGACATTACTTTCAAGTACCAACTGAACATCACCCACAAAGGAACATGTTTTCCTACAATGGTTTTATTCAAAGGATTATCTTATTTTCAATGTTTTTGAACAATGTCTTCTAAATGGTACAACTTAAGATTCCCAGAGTATTATCTCTTAACCATTGTAGAATTTTTATGTGTCTTACTACTAGTGTTTATGACATCTTGCAATGGGTATAAACTAGTTCTCAATCTTAAAATTCTACTTGAACACTCAAATCCTTCACAATTCCGTTCTGGGGTCAAGTAGTTCTTTGCTTCATCTCCTTCCTCTTCTTTGAGTCATCAGTCTGTTAACTCTGTCATCTCTTTCTCCTTCACTTTTGCTTTTGTTGTTTCATGCAATGGATGACTGGAAACACAGTTCTTTGCTTTATTCTTATCCATTTGTGCATGACTTGTCTTTTTGGATGTTGCCAAAAGGGGGAGAAACATCAATGTGCATAAATTGAAATTTTTGTCATCATCAAAAAGGGGAGAATGTTAGGTTACAATGTGTATGATGACATGTGCTTAAATGTTTTTGATGCTGAGTTAAGTGATAATTGATGTTGTCTTAATGTTGGAAACATGACAATGTCTTAATGTTGGAAACATGATAAATATGAGAAAGACATGAACCAAATGATCAAGTGAAAAAAAAAAGCTCTTATGGTCACTTATGTATTCATTATATCTCACTTAGAATGTCTTTTAATGTAGGTGTGAATGTACACAAGACAAGCAACAAAATCCAAGTGCAAAAGAACAAGACAAGCTGCTGGAAGCACTTAAAAAGCAGTAGCTGTTAACAGATGAATAGTGACCTGTCGACAGCTACACACAGGAAATCACTTCTCGGAAGTTCAGAATTCTGGAAATTGAAAATCTGTCACTACCTGTCGACAGATGAACAGTGACCTGTCGACAGATGAAGAGAAACCTCAAATACACGATTTGCATATGTTTCCTATATGGGTGTTTCCTTTTACCACGACTCTCCATACTTAAACACCCAATATATAGAACATAAAGAGGTATTTTCGCAGTAAGAAGCCACCATACCAAACCCTAATCAAAAACCAAGAGAAAGAGCTTCTCTCTACTGCTCTGCTTCAACCCTCCGTCCAGGAAAAGGAAGATCTATCTTCAGAAAGGATTTGAAGCTGGTTTGTCCATCTTTCAAGCTTCTCCATCAATTGACCTGTCAAGACAAAGCTTGAAGTTCTTCCGGACGACCACCATGAAGAGTTCTTCATCAGGATATACTTCTACATCTCTGAACTCTCTACTTCTACACCTTTCATATCTTGTGTGTGTGGTAGTGGTTCAAGCATTCCTTGTGCTTGATCCACGTGTGGATTATTGTTCTGGTTGTGTGTTTGCATCAGACAACGTGTGTGTGGTGTGTTGGTCAGATCAAGACTAGAGGATCTGATCTATTGTGGAATTGATCTAGCATGTGTGGTGTGGTTGAGCCGTTGTGCTCGTGTGTGTGTTGTATTCAGTTCTTGAGTAGTGTGTCCTCACTGTGTGAGGGGTGGACGTAGGAGTCACGTGGTGTGATCTCCGAACCACCTAAAAAATCCCTTGTGCACTGTGATTTGACTTGTGGTTTGCATTGTGTTGCGCTAGATGCATGCCTAGGGATTTCGTCGACACACTAACTGTTAGTTTGCTCACACACATTGCATCAGATCAGAGGGGTTTTAATTGAGTAGATCTTTTAATCCGAAGTAGTTTTTAAATTGCTTAAGTTTCCGCTGCAAATCTATTCAACCCCCCCTTCTAGCTTTGTCATTACCGAATATCCGATCCTAACAGAAACTGACTTGTGGCACAGAAGACTAAGACACGCCAACACTTCAATAATCAAGAAATTAATCAAGCATGATCTAGTTGAAGGTCTTCCAATCTAAAAGTGATAAAATCTAAAATTTGTACAACTTGTGCAAAAGAAAAGTAGACCAAGATATCCTTTTAGTCTATGACAATGGTAACAACCTCAAAACCATTAGAACTCATTCACATAGATTTATTTGGACCTATAAGAACTGCAAGTCTTGAAGGAAAAACCTATGGCTATGTAATTGTGGATGATTACACAAGATATATTTGGGTATCATTTTTAGAAGCTAAGTCGGAATATTTTCAGCTTTATTGAAGTATGAAATCATCAGTATGAAATCATGTAAAATAGTACATAAGAGCCAGAAGTATGAAATCATCAGTATTAGATCAGATCATGGTGGAGAATTTAAAAATGAATACTTGCGAGATTCTGTAAAGAAAATGACATTGAACATAATTTCTTTGCACCAAGAACACCTCAACAAAATAGAGTAGCAGAAAGAAAGAATAAAACATTGTTAGACATTGCCAGAACAATGCTCTCAGAATATAATCTACCAAGGTATTTCTGAGCAAAAGTAGTGAATACAATCTGCTACATCATCAATAGGTGCATGATCATACCTATACTGAAGAAGACTCCTTATGAGCTCTACAAGAACAAAAAGTTAAATATTAGTCATTTTAGACTTTTTTGGTTGTAAGTGCTTTATTTTGAATAATGGTAAAGATAATATATAAAAATTAGATGCTAAAAGTGATGAAGGTTTTCTATTAGGATACATTTCAAAACCTAGATGATGTATAGTATTTAACAGAAAAACTTTAGCAATTGAACAAATCGTTCATGTTATATTTGATGAAACTAACCCTTCTAAGAAGAGAATAGATAAAGAAGATGTTGTTGAAGATTTGTATAGAGATCTTGAACAAACTTCTATTGAAGAAAAAGTTGGAGACAAGGAAGAACCTCCACTGGAAGAATTACAAGAACAAGAACATAAGGACTTCCCAAGGAATTAAGGTATCATAAAGATCACCCAAAGGAAAATATAATAGGTGATCCTCAAGATAAGATTAAAACCAGAGGTATGTCTATCTCTTGTGATTATACTGCATTTGTATCACAAAGTGAGCCTAGCACAATTAGTGATACACTGATAGATGAATCTTGGATCCTAGCTATGTCATGAGCTTAAATAGTTCTAACACAGTCAGGTCTGGACTCTTGTGCCTAGACCTTCTAACCATCTAGTTATTGGAACCAAATGGATATTCAGAACAAAATGGACGAATCAAAAGTAATCACTAGAAATAAGACTAGACTGGTAGTTCAAGGATATTCACAAGAGGAATACATTGATTTCGACGAAACATATACTCCAATTGCTAGATTAGAGGCAATAAGAATTCTTTAAGCATATGCATGTTCTTTGAACATTACTTTATTTCAAATGGATGTGAAAAGTAATTTTCTAAATGGTTTCATAAAAGAAGAAATTTATGTTGAACAACTGCTGGGTTTTTAAGATATTAATTTTCCAAATCTTATTTTTCGCTTAAGAAGAGCACTATATGGTCTGAAACAAGCTCCAAGAGCCTGGTATGAAAGGCTAAGTGCTTATCTTCTATTACATGGTTTTTCAAAAGGTAAAGTAGACAACACTTTATTTATTAAGAAATTTTTAGAAGAGATCTTAATTGTTCAAATATATGTTGATGATATTATTTTTGGTTCTACCAATGAATCACTTTGAAAATTCTTTGAAAACCCTATGCAAAGTGAATTTGAGGTGAGCATGATGGGTGAACTTAATTACTTTTTTGTCTTGCAAATCAAGCAGACTATGGAAGGTACTCACATTTGTCAAACCAAGTACATTTCAGATTTGATTAAGAGATTTGGATTTGACAAGTGCAAGCCATTAGGAACTCCCATGAGCTCAGGTATAAAGTTAGATAGTGATCTCATTGGCGAAAAGGTAGATCAAAAGATCTATAGAGGTATGATCAGGTCATTGCTCCATCTAATTGCTAGTAGACCAGATATAATGTTCAATGTATATTTGTGTGCCAGATTTCAGACTGATCCCAAAGAATCTCACTTAAATGCTATTAAACGAATTTTTAGAAATCTAATAAATACAAGTAAACTTAGTTTATAGTATTTCAGATGTTCTGAATTTAATTTGCTTGGATATAGGGATGATGACTATGCTAGATGCAAAATAGATAGAAAAAGTATCAATGGTATTTGTCAATTTCTTTTAGGTTGCTTAATCTCTTGGTCTTCTAGAAAGTAAAACTAAGTAGCATTATCCACAATGGAAGCATAATACATAGAAGCTAGAAGTTGTTGTACTCAACTTATGTGGATTAAACATCAACTAGAATACTATGGTCACAAATTCAATGCCATTCTAATGCTATGTGACAACATAAGTGTAATCAATCTGACCAAGAATCCAATCCAGCACTCAAGAACCAAGCATATTGAGGTTAGACATCACTTTATTAGAGACCATATAAGTAATGGTCAAATCTTACTTGAATTTGTTGATACAAATCATCAATTAGCTGACATATTTATTAAGCCTCTTTCTGAAGAACAATTCACTTCAATTAAAAGAGAAATAGGCATGTGTAACTTTGAATAAAATACTGCTTGTAATCGAAATTACCTACTACTGATATCCTCTATCATCTTTACTTCAATTTCTATCCTCATGATCTTCAACTTGTCACAAGTAGAAGTTATATAGTCGAAGTCGTGACTAAAGAAGTTAAACAATTAGTCGAATTTATGTAGTTGAATTTATGAAGTTGAAGTTCATAGTCGATATTAAAATAATGAAACTAAAAGATGGATAACATATGTTCAGTTCTTTTTTTTTATTCTTCTTTGATATTAAATCTCAGTTGTTGATCTCTAGTTCTATTGTCATCGATATCCCTTGCTTCCTTTATAAAAAACTCTTCTTCCATATCTCCACCTACCTCATACGAAATCTTCGACTCCTTTCGTCGTTTTGCTGGTTCCCGCGTTCATCCAACTCCAAAGGAACCCGCCCTGTGCTCGTCTTGACTCTTTCATCATTCCTAAAGAAAGGTAGGATCTTTAACCCTATTTCAAACATCTCATTCATTCTGTAGAATCCTTCAAAGTCATTTCCTCCTTTTTTGTCCACATGGCCTCTTCCAGGGCACTAGATGCTTCGTTTTTTTACCCCAGATCAATACCAGAACCTTTCCTCTATCAAAGCCTCTGTCTGCCCTGGTAAAGTTGTTGACTTTGCTTTGTTAACAGGCAAGCTCAGTATTGTGTCAGATACACTGCAAGCCATGGGTTGGAAACGATTGTGTGAGATTTAGGAACCAACATATGCAGATGTCGTGAAAGCATTTTATGTCAACCTGATAGTTACAGAAAAAGGGTCGTTGGAAGGATTTATTTAAGGCACGAAGGTCACAGTGTTCGAAGCCATTTTATCAGAAGTCCTGGACTGCCCTACATCTGGTCACAAATGGTATGAGGCAATTCCCCTGGAAAGATAGAGGCTTGGAATCATTGGGGAGAAAGGTGACATTCAAAAGAAGGCTGTTCTTATCAACCAGTTGTCTGTAGAGAAGAGATTACTACATGCAATCATTACGACCATCATCACTCCAAGGGAAGAAATTTACTCCTCCATCACCTCCAGAGATGGAAACCTACTTTACTGGGCCATTCAGAGGCATCTAGTGAACTTGGCCTCAGTTATCATAGACAGAATGATATGGTCCTTGCATCTGAATGAGTCATTGCCCTATGGACCACTGTTAACAGTACTATTCATTAGGAACCATGTTCACTTGGACTTAGCGATTGCCATACAAGTCGAAGAGAGCATTGGGCTATCCACTCTCAAAAGAAGTCACTACACTCTAGTGGACAATGTTCAGAATGTGTGGGTAAAAATTTGGTACCTAATTGCACCAATGAGTCATTTGCAGATGTCATGATAGTTGCTCCTTCAGCTTAAACAATTAAATCTATAGTGGAAGAAAGATTAGAGGGAACTGCTCCTGCAGTGGAAGAACAAGAAGCAACGGCTTTAGAAGAAGAAACCCCGACTGTGGAATAAATAAACCCTAAAGAGACCATTGTTCAGGTCATTAGAGATATCAGACAATTATGGAAGAAGATGCTCCTCCTCCAAATTCTAGGTTTGAACCATTTGAGGAGACAACATATTAAAATGTCTTACCTCCACCTGTTGAGACAACTAGACCCCAGCCAAGGTCTTAGGGGGAGACCAGTAGAAGCAGGACCATAGAAGATGCATTTGATCTAGTCCTTAAGCAACAAGAAATTCTTAGTGTACTATAAATGCAACTACATCAAGTGGATGTGAAATTTGATTTTATGACTGATGAAGTGCAATAGATTGGGGATCTATTTTTCCAGTTTGTGTGCAATCAAGACAAAGGCAGTACTTCCATGACAACCACATAAACAACAGCTAAAGAAAGGGGAGCACTGGTAGCAGAGGAAATTGCAACACCAAAGACAGCAACTGCACCATCAGCCATAAAAGCACCTCAGCCAAAACAACAACCACCAGCTTCACTACACAAACTAGTATAAGAATAAGTAGCTCGGCCCCAAGCAGTAAAAGCACAGGAAGCACCAGTCAAGGCAGTCACAGAAGAAGTCAGAGCAGAAGTAGAAGCACCAACATAACATCAGCACCAGAAGCAGATATGGTTGACTCTCCCTCAGAGTCTCAAGCTAAAGTTTTCAAGGTCAAGCAAAGAGAAAACTGGTTAAGTCTACTCCTTCTCTTTTCAACCTCAACCAAACCTCCTTCTCCTCCACCTTAACCTAAAACCATTCCACTCAACCCTCTTCATCTCCCTTACACATACCATCAACAGACCTACCTACTTTCTCTAACCCTACACCACAACCCTCTTCTTCCATTCCTCCTCCTCAACCTACCATTAAATAGGAACATTTAGAGGAGCCTCCCTCTTTACCTTCTAAACCTGTAGAACAAATTACACCTAGAATATGCTATCTCTGGTGAGGATTCTTTTCATGAGGATCTTCCACCTAAACTTCCACCAACTCTTCAGCTTTGCCTACCTTCCTTTTCCTCTTCACTTCCCTGAAGTCCTAACCTATCCAGTAGACCTCTACCTCAAAAGCTTCCTACATATGAGACTCTATCCAAGGCTGGTCAGAAAAGAAAAGGAGAGGTCATAGGCAATGAGTTTTCTCCATTTTAGTATGCATTTATTTATCATTCAAAAAGGATTTTTGAGATTTTTGAGGAATTTCTTCAAATATAGGTATTTTTGGAAGTTCATGGCATGACTCAGTACAAGTTTGAAGATTGGCTGCCCACCTTGATAAAAACAAGGAAATCTCTCTTGGAATTTTAACAACATTGTTAGCTCCAGTCATTGTCTATCTCTTGAAGAATTTCTCAGATTATATCTAGAAGAAGCAACAAAATTTAGAATAGCCAATGTAGGCATGTCTGCCCCTCTAAATGTTCAAAATCATCTAAATCTGAGATTTTATGACCTATTATGCTCATCTTTGAAAAAACATCAAGAGAACATCACTAGGATGAAGTCATTCGATGAAGAGATGTTTAAGCTCAATTTGGCCAATGTTAGTAGGGGTCAATGGGCCATGTTATTAAAAGGGCAGAGAACCATTACACCCTCTATGACTATTGGGTTGCCCTCCCATTTGTACCCTAGTTTGATAGGCGCAGTTAGCTCCACACTAGATTTTGCCAAAGTTACCCTTAACAGGCATATCAGATTGGTAGTCAGATACAAAATCAAGTATGATAAAATCCAATCATTTCATAGGTTTTCTCTCATTCACACAGCTAAATCCACACAGTACCTCAAGGAATTTCAAGAATGCTTTGCAGAGTCTGAACGACTGACTGAAGGGTAGTGGACACTTAGATATCCTGTAGAGGCCAAAGAATATAAGAAGAGAAAAATCTCTCTATCTACTTTTCTGACCAAAGATTATGTTTCCCTCAGAAACTCTATTAAGCTCAAGCCGATATCAAGTTTATTACCAAGCCAAAGCTGAGTCCCATTTGTTGGCCCTTTTAGTACGACAGCAAGCTAACCTAGAGGGGGGTGAATAGGTTTTTCTGAAATCTGAAATAGAAACTTAAACACAGAAAATTATCACTTGAAATTTGGTTAGTTGAGTGTGATAGAGGATAGCAGTGCGGAAGCAAATAAACAATCACACAAAGGACACAAGAAATTTATCCTGGTTCGGCCCTTCCCACATGGAAATCCTACGTCCAGTCCCCAAGCAACCTCGTGAAATTTTACTAATCAAGGGTACAGTTCCCCTCAAGGACAATACAACACCCAGCACCCCAGTTGGTCTTCTTCTCTTTCCCAGGCAAGAAGGCAGCCCACTTCTCTTACAGGTCAAGAAGCCAACCTCCTGGTATAACCCCAGTGCGGTTCTGCTAGACTTAAACCCCCAGCTAGGTTCTACACTGTATACAGTTCTACAGCTGGACAGAAGTCATTCTTATAAAAGAAAGAACAAAAACTGAGAGTTGGAACAAATGAATACCAACTAAAAGAAACTTTCAGCGAAAAAGGCTCTCTCCCCCAGATTACAAAGATGCACACAGAGAGAGTGAAGAGAGGATAAAGAGCTTGAAGTTTGAGGCTTCAGATGCTTGAACACTTCTTCTTGGGCTCGGGCTCTTTCTCTCTTTTCCTTTGAGTGTATGTGGCGTTTAGGTTCTTCACTGGATGTACACTCTTTGAAGAATATTTAGGAAAGCTCTTTTACATTTTCTTCAGCCTTGCTTCATCTTTTATATGAGAGACTTTGAATAGATCCGTTGAAGTTCTATTCGTTGCTCATCTTCTCTTTCTTCTGGTATTTTGTGGTCTACGAGGTCTGCAAGCATAGAAGAAAGTGTTTAGATAAAAGAGTGTTTATGTCAAAAGGCTCATACCTCTATGTTTCCAACTGTCATCCGGAAGTGGTAGGTAAGCCCTTTTTGTCTGACAGGAGAGAAGAGATCCTATGAGAAAAAAAGATCTTCCATCAGAAAGATAGAAGATTACACATAAGAAATATTTGACTTTTCATTAGGCGCCAAAGCATTTGAATCATCAGAGTATAAGGAAATCGATGTTTAAGTTGAAATCTATGTTTGCTCAAGTCATTCTTTAAGTACGGGCAAATCGATGTTTGCCTTATGAAATCGTTACTGTGATCAAATCATTGTTTAAGTGAAGCAAATTGTTATACAAATATAGGCAAATTGATGTATGAGCAAATTGTTATTTTCACTTATCGAATCATTACAACAATCAAATCGTTGTTTTCTTTTATCAAATAGTTATAAGAGTCAAATCATTGTTTCACTTATGAAATCGATATGAGACCGAAATCGTTGTTATACTTACGAAATCTTTATGAGACCGAAATCGATGTGAAACCAAAATCGTTGTACTCACTTATCAAATCGTTATAAGATGAAATCGTTGAGCGATCAAATGTTGTTTACTTATCGAATCGTTACACGATCAAATCGTTGTTTCACTTAACAATTAGTATGAGTGCAAAATCGATGTTCGCTTACGAAATCGTTGTGAGAGTGAAATCGATGTTTCACTAGCGAAGTCGATGTGAAAGCGGAACGATGTGGCACTGTGAACAGAAATCGATGTATATTGATTAGACATCGATTTATCTTTTTAGTGCAAACACACAGTGATAATTCCATAAATTATATTTATTAAAAAAATATGATATTTAATATTTAATTAATCATAAGTTTTGTTATCACCAAAATATAAGGGTAAAAAATAGAGTGGTTCAACAATCCCCCCTTTTTGGTGATGACAAAACTTATGAGAATTTTCTGACACAAATACTTAAAGCATAGAAATATAAAAAATTCATAGAACATGCATACTCTCCCCCTTTTTGTCACTAACCAAAAAGAAGGATCTTACCATGCATTCTTTTTCCTTTTGTGAAAATTTCTTACCATTAAGGGGTTCAACAATGATTGACATTAATGATTAACTCCCCCTTAGTCTGTGCTCCCCCTGAATGAGAGACTCCACCTGAATGAGACATGCAAGTAGTTGTTAGTAATATTAAAATTTAAAATAAATTAGTGACTACTTCCTTGTTCAGATATGATTGGATGAAGAGCTGGCAGCCATCAATGCCTTGAGCAGCCTTTGTTCCTGATGCTCCAAGGCTATCCTGCAAACAACTTATTTAGAAGTAGGTACCCAAATCTTTTTGGGTCCTTGATGGTTAGATGCATAAAAATATCCTTTCGGAATCCATACTAGGTGCCTTGTTGTGCAGGTATTTACTGTGTGTCCTAATTTATTGCAATGAGAACAACAATGAATATAATCTATTTTGCAGTTCTTATTATTTTTATGATGTCTGTTTAGAACACAATTTTTGGAAACTTTTTCTTTTACAGGGGTCTTTTTCGAGGCAACTTAGTTTCTTTTACAAATTTTGGTAATGGATATTTTTAGGAATTATGACTTATTTTCCTTTTTCAGGAGGTTTGTATTCAAGACCTTGTTTATTGTTTCCAGGTTTTTATCTTTTTAAACATAGAGCTAAAGATGTTTTCCCTTTAGTTAATTTTCTAACTGATTCTTTTAAATAAAGATTTTCTTCAGTTAGAGTTTTTAATTTTTCTTCTAACTCTAACTTCTCATTATTTTTGCTTTTCAAATCTTCATTTAAAAGATAATTATTATCTTTACATTCTTTTAATTGTTCTTCTAATTGTTCCATTTCGGATTTAAGATCTGAATTGGTGTTTTCTAAGCAAGTAGTGTTATTTTTCAGAATTTTTAGTTCTTTTACAACACCTTTATGTTTTTTATAAAGTTCATTAAAGACTTCTTCTAAGTTTTCAGATTCTGAATCTGTGCAAGAATCAAAAGATGAGTTAGAGTGTACCTCATCTAGTCCTACCATGAGGGCTAGACTTACCTGCTCTTTTTCGGAATCTGAGGTTGATGATTCTGAAGTTGTGGCTTCTTCATTTTTCCAAGCAGCTGCCATGGCTTTTCTTTTGAATTTCTTGTGTTGCTTTTTGGACTTTTTGGTTTGATCAGTCTTCTTGAGTCTTGGACAATCTAGTCTCAGATGTCCAGGTTTTCTGCATTCATAGTAGACTGGTTCTTTCTCCCTTTTCTCTTTCCTTTGGATCCTTCTTGATCTATTTTTCTTCTTCTTTAAAATCTTCTGAAGCTTGAACAGTACTTCAAAACATCACTATCTTCAGATCTTGTAATTTTTGAGCTAGAAGAAGAAGAAGAGGTGGAAGGAGTAGCTGCAACTTTAAGAGTATTAGTACTTTTTTTCTTGGAAGAGCTTTCAGATAGTCGCTCCATATTAATTTCATGTGTCATGAGGGAACCAATTAACTTATCAATAGAAAACTTGGTTAGATCATGGGCTTCTTCAATAGCGGTGACCTTTGGGGTCCAAGAAAGGGTTAAAGATCTAAGTATCTTTCTGACGGTCTCCTCATCAGAAAGATTTTGCCAAGAGAGCTTAGACCTACTATTATGCTTGAAAATCTATTATACATTTGAGTAATATTTTCATTAGGAAGCATTTTAAACTGCTCATATTGTGAGACAAGAATATCTATTCTAGTTTATTTCACTTTATCTGTTCCTTCATAAGTTATCTGCAGTATATCCCATATTTCTTTAGCAGATTTATATGCAGATACTCTACTTAATTCTCTTTTAGATAAAGCGCAACATAGATTGTTCTTAGCCTTAAAGTTAAAAGATAATTTAATTTTATCTGCTGCTGTAATAGCAGTAGTACCTTCAACAGGAATAATAACATAATCACCTACCTCTATTACCTGCCACAGATCAAAGTTTGTGCCTCGAATGAAGCACTCTATTCTCATCTTCCAGTATTGGTAATCCTCTCCATTGAAGAATGGAGGTGGTGACTAATTGACCTTCAGCAAATCCTTGAGCTGCCATTTGTCTTTTCTCTTCAGATCGTGAGACCTTCTTTGACGAAGAGACTTGTCTCTGATACCACTTGTTGGCCCTTTTGGTATGGCAGCAAGCTACCTAGAGGGGGGGTGAATAGGTTTTTCTGAAATCTGAAATAGAAACTTAAACATAGAAAATTATCACTTGAAATTTGGTTAGTTGAGTGTGATAGAGGATAGCAGTGCGGAAGCAAATAAACAATCACACAAAGGACACAAGGAATTTATCCTAGTTCGGCCCTTCCCACATGGAAGTCCTACGTCCAGTCCCCAAACAACCTCTTGGGATTTTACTAACCAAGGGTATAGTCCCCCTCAAGGACAATACAACACCCAGCACCCCAGCTGGTCTTCTTCTCTTTCCTGGGCAAGAAGGCAGCCCACTTCTCTTACAGGTCAAGAAGCCAACCTCCTGGTACAAATCTCAGTGCGGTTCTGCTAGACTTAAACCCCCAGCTAGGTTCTACACTGTATACAGTCCTACAGCTGGACAGAAGTCTTTCTTATAAAAGAAAGAACAAAAGTTGAGAGTTGGAACAAATGAATACCAACTAAAAGAAACTCTCAGCGAAAAAGTCTCTCTCCCCCAGATTACAAAGATGCACACACAGAGTGAAGAGAGGAGAAAGAGCTTGAAGTTTGAGGGCTTCAGATGCTTGAACACTTCTTCTTGGGCTCGGGCTCTTTCTCTCTTTTCCTTTGAGTGTATGTGGTGTTTAGGTTCTTCACTGGATGTACACTCTTTGAAGAATATTCAGGAACGCTCTCTTACATTTTCTTCAGTCTTGCTTCATCTTTTATATGAGAGGCTTTGAATAGATCGTTGAAGTTCTAGTCGACGTTGCTCATCTTCTCTTTCTTCTGGTATTTTGTGGTCTACGAGGTCTGCAAGTATAGAAGAAAGTGTTTAGATAAAAGAGTGTTTCTGTCAAAATGCTCATACCTCTATGTTTCCTGTTGTCATCTAGAAGTGGTAGGTAAGCCCTTTTTGTCTGATAGGAGAGAAGAGATCCTATGAGATAAAAAGATCTTCCGCCAGAAAGGTAGAAGATTACGCAGAAGAAATTTATTTGACTTTTCATTAGGCGCCAAAGTATTTGAAACATCAGAGTATAAAGGAAATCGATGTTTAAGTTGAAATCTATGTTGTGCTCAAGTCGTTCTTTAAGTAAGGGCAAATCGATGTTTGCCTTATGAAATCGTTACTGTGATCAAATCGTTGTTTGAGTGAAAGCAAATCGTTATACAAATATAGGCAAATCGATGTATGAGTAAATCGTTGTTTTCACTTATCGAATCGTTACAACAATCAAATCGTTGTTTTCTCTTATTGAATCGTTATAAGAGCCAAATCGTTGTTTCACTTATGAAATCGAAATGAGACCAAAATCGTTGTTATACTTACGAAATCGTTATGAGACCGAAATCGATGTGAAACCAAAATCGTTGTACTCACTTATCAAATCGTTATAAGATGAAATCGTTGAGCGATCAAATCGTTGTTTAACTTATTGAATCGTTACACGATCAAATCGTTGTTTCACTTAACAAATCGGTATGAGTGCGAAATCGATGTTTCACTTACGAAATTGTTGTGAGAGTGAAATCAATGTTTCACTAACAAAGTCAATGTGAAAGCAGAATCGATGTGGCACTGTGAACAGAAATCGATGTATATTGAATAGACATCGATTTATCTTTTTAGTGCAAAACACACAGCGATAATTCTATAAATTTATATTTATTAGAAAAATATGATATTTAATATTTAATTAATCATAAGTTTTGTTATCACCAAAATATAAGGGTAAAAAATAGAGTGGTTCAACACCATTCTAACAGCCTACATTGGAATATCACTATACATGACTTCTTGCGCAAATCTGAGAGCAAACAATTTGTTCCTCTGAGGCAGAGCTTAGTGAATACAGTTTATCATCAGAAGGTCTGTTGGTATCATCGCCATCATCTAAAATCTTCTAGGATACTTCCCTCAATTGGTCAATCTTTTAACATAGATATCTCTTTGTTCACTCACAATTTTGATTCCAATGATAAGAAATTGTGAGACCTTTTGCAACCCTTCCTCACTTAAATTCCCCCAACTCTTTATCTTCTTAGGTCTTCCTGAAAACTCTATCTTTTGTAAGTACAGTTTTTTTTTTAATACAATGACTCTCCTATTTCTTGAGTGCATTTCTTCCTCAAATCATTTTGTGTGACTTTTATGTTAATGTCACAATGGGGGAGAAATATATAGAAATAATTGAATAGTAATGCATTTGTAGTGTACAAAACAGTTACAAGATCACTTTTTGTTAAGACTGATTATTTCAAATATACATGATTTTGCCATTAACAAAAAAGGGAGAATTGTTGTGTAATTATTTTTGTAAACTTTTTTACTTAAATGTTTTTGAATATGATAAAATCATTTCATATTCAGGTAACAAAAAATCATCTGATTATAACCAAAAAGTCAAATTACTAAAGATATGTGCGTATTATACTGTACAATTAGTGATAGATAGTATGTGTTGACACACAAATGCTCACCGATCGACACATGCTTAACTACTACCAATAAAATTGTCTACTAATAAAATTTTTCTAAGTCCACAATTAATACTATCATGTAAGACTACGATACCTGTGAAGTCGAAGTGAGACATCGACTAGTGAACAAGTGTCGACAGTCGAAGTGAGACTTAGACTTGTGAACAAATCACAATAGTTGAAGTCCGACTACGACTCATGGAAGTCGAAGTAAGACTCCGACTTGTGAAAAAATCACAACAGTCCAAGTCCAACTCCGACTCCTAGAAAGTCGAAGTGAGACTCCGACTTGCGATCAATTCACAAGTCGAAGTTCTACTTCGACGCCTAGATACTCAAAGTTTGATATCAAGTTGTAGATATATCTCAACAGTCGAAATACCACACCGACTCTAGTATAGTCGAAGTTTATACACTTAACAGAAAATTATCTAGTTACATATCTGTTGATGTTATTTCATTTCGATTAATTTCTTGATATCTTTTTTAATGTTCTTTATTAATCAATGAACAGACACTTGCTCCATCCCCACCATCCAAATTCATTCAAGGGATTGCCACAAAACTCCCCCTTTCTTTTTGCACCGATGAATAGGCGACTCTTTGATGAGTTCAGTTGGAGACGGGAGTAAGAATAAAATTCCTGAAGTAAATCATATTATAAAGTACTTGCAGAAGCAGCAGGTGGATTTAAGAAAAACCATCAATTCCCCTATTAAACTTCAAACAAGATATCCTTTTGAGTGTAAAAAATGCGTTCCTAAACTCCCAATAACTCGGTCACAAAAGATCCATTTGCGAATTGCGAAGAAAAGGATTCAGAGAAAAGCATCTAGCGATCAATGACGGTAGAATGAAGAGCCATAGAAAGAATAGTTGTGGTCGGAGGCCCATAGCTTGGCTAGAGGAATTATATTTGTCCCCAAGATTATTTGCTTACTCTTTGAGCAAGATAAGACACACAAAAAAAAAAATCAAGTTTAGCATCCTGTTCTCTCTCCCAACATCCTTACCCTGGTGCCTGGTCGGTCATATAGAAAACAACGTAAATAATTTTTTGAAGCCCATTGGTGGCCCACCACTATCCCAAGTTTAGTGGCGCATTATTTCGTTACCAAGACACTTTTTCCAACACCCCGCACCCCATTATTCGCCCTCTTCACTTTGTTGGAAGAATCAGTGTAGTGACACCCAGAAGACCACCCACATCCCATAAATACATTCCATGGATGCTTTACACGTGTGTGTGTGTGTGTGTGTGTGAGAGAGAGAGAGAGAGTTATAAGATGGCACACATAGTCATGCATGCCCAACTATTCACACGCATCCAAGGTCACTACTCATCACGAATCGTGGCAGCCATGCCCACCAGCATCCATGGCCATCTGTCATTACCACGTCTGCTGGTGCTCAACGCCACATGGTAAGTGTGAGAAATTTATTAACTTAAAAGTTTTAGCTGCATGACTATTGCTATATAGATATATTTATAATTTTAATTTATTACCTTGAATAGTCTAAT
This sequence comes from Colocasia esculenta, assembly GCA_014218235.1. NCBI lineage: Eukaryota > Viridiplantae > Streptophyta > Magnoliopsida > Alismatales > Araceae > Colocasia > Colocasia esculenta. The sequence goes on from CM024766.1 coordinate 25,117,931, forward strand.
TTAAAGTTCTAATGACGAGCGGAGAGAACCTCATAAGTATGTATTTATAATTTAGTCATCACGTGTGACACTTGTTCGCACTACACATGTTATGCCACCCCACTGGGAAACAACAGTTACGACACCACCCACAACGATGGTGCTCCCCCCTCCCCACAGATCCCTCCTTGCTGCATATATGCAGCAGTGTACATGAAGTGCGCATGGCTGCCCATTCCACTTTCCTTCTGTGCCTCTCCTATATATAGCACTCTTCTTCTTCTTCTTCACGGCCGGGCATATCTTAATTTGCTATATGTCTCTCTCTTTGTCTGTCCGTTATAGAGATGGCTTTGGACACTGACATGGATGTTCTCCCCCTCTCTACGCTGCCAGCGATGACTTCGGTGCGCAGGTGAGAACGGCTTCTCCGACAGTCAGGAATATCTTGTCGTGGCCTATGACGTCTGTGAACTTGGATGCGACGAGCTTGTCCATCACCACCGGCCCAGGGTTGGCCAGAACCAGCTGCAGACACCAGATGAGATCTTGTGAGTCTTCCAAAGTACGACCTTCCTCTCTCATTATATAGGGTTTTTAAGTGTTGTATCATCCAAGAGTAGTACTTTCCTACATGCCTATATTATGCCCATGAGGCAACGGGATCGTCGACCTAGTATCATATCTCCAAGACACAACAAGGGCTTGTTTGTGTCCATTCAATATGATCATGATTCCGAGGAGAGACATCATCCTAATTGGATGCCCATCTCGCTTATTAATATTTATGGATGCGGTGGTTCTGAGTACATAGATGGCATGCTGTGGACATGAATTATATTTGCTGGTTCTTACCTGGATGTCCCTTTTCCGGAGACTCTTGTACAGATCTTCAATGGCATGGATACCACTAGTATCGATGTCGATGACGGCTGAGAAATGGAAAATTTGTTCATTGGCAAGGTGTAAGAAGAAGCACAGACAAATGCCTCTTTCCAAGCGAAAACAATGCAACGAGCAATCATGGGGGGCCAAAGAAGTGATTCCACTTACGTGACATTTCCACTATCAAAAACTCGATTCTTGGCAACTGATTTTCCTTAAGCTTATCTTCTTCATCAGTGAGCCACCTCAGTATCCTGCAAACATAGCATGTTAACCAACTCTGTAGTAGATAGCACAGATTTGATCAAGTACATATTTGCTGCGGCAGCCTATTCATTATTATTATTATTATTTTTGAAGGGGACGGTAGGAGCAAAATGCCGCAGTCGAGTTACTTTGAGTAAAAGTATATTCCAAGGAACTTATCTTGGTAATTGGTATATAGTAGGAAGACAAAGTTTAGATATGTTCTTTACCAATTATGTAAGAGCTCATCAAGCCATAGGGACAACAACAAGGCAGAGCAGTTCCAATTTTGTGCTCATTTCATGTGCTTGATCTTGGACAGACCAGATCTAGGGGAACAAGATGTGATGTTCACCACAGAGGTACGTCTTTTGTCAGGTACAAATCTTATTCTATCCCTAATCTACATATGCCCTCCAATTATTCTCATATGATCACTTTTCCTACCGCCTTGTCTTGGATGCTTAAATCCACTGTTTCCCCCACTTTTCAGCTCAACCAGATTTTGTTGCCGGATAGCATTTCAAAAGAGCCGGTTGTGAGACTTCCTCTCAAATGAGCTGACAAGTTTCATGTGTTAATGTTGAAAGAAAGATTAGGAAGTTATGCACAAAAGCATTGGATAGGTGTTGTACGATAAGACAAGGTAAAGAAGTAATTTACAGCTATGGCTATGAGTTTGTACTTGTTTGTCTCACTTCTCCTTTATTCTATTTTGCCTTTTGTTTTGATGCAGTTTTAAATTTTCTTTGTTCTTAGTTTTTAATGGATAGATGATAAAACGAATTTCATGTGAACACAAAAAAAAAATGGTCTGCAAACCACTGAAAAAGAAGCTCTAGGTAACGTCAGCTGGAGTGGAAATAGGGCAGCAAGGCTGCCCAAGAAAGCTGTAAAGATTTTGGAGTGCAAGCTATTTCTTGTTGTCCATCTCTAGATTCTAGTCCAAGTTATTTCGTAGCATTCATACATGTACACATGAAACAAGCTATAACTCAGATAAACAATAAACCCAGTAGTTTCAGATAAGCTGAGTCCTGTTCACTGCTAGAAACTTGGGTTCCAATGCCAGTCCATAACTTATATGTGCAGTTTCCAAGTTTATCACTTGCTCCTCAGCTGGAGTGAGGAATTATAGTCCTCTTTAGCCATCATGGCTCAGTTGCATGACTCTGATTACTTGTAATCACACAATGCAAGTTATAATCAAAGGAGGTTGCTCTAATTGTTTAACAGGCTAGAGAGAGTTGATACCTTTCTTTGACATAGTTGGAATTAGAAAAATATATTGCTGAGTCAACTCTGACAATAAGAAAGCCAGGAACTTGAATTGTCTCTGGATATTGTTCAACATTCCTGTATATTGTAGTTCCAGGGAGATTCCCAAGTAATGCAATCCTTGGTCTTGTTACTTGTAGAAGAAGTTTTGCAAATGATATTGCAACCTGCCATAAACCACAGAGTTAGGTAATCTTGTGGCAGTACAGATGCAAGATTTATGGGAAAAAGCAATGAAGAGGATTCTCCTTACAGAAATTAGAAGGCCAATTTCAACAGAAGCAAAAACTACACCAAAGAATGCTCCCATGCATGCAATGAAATCCAGTTTATCAATCTTCCAGATAAGTAGTGCAGCTTCATAGTCCAGCAGACCAATCACAGCAGAAATGATAATTGATGCAAGGATAGCATTTGGAGTATATTTGAAGAGGGGTGTGATAACCTCCAAGGTTAGAAATACAACCAAGGACATGATCATGTTGGAGACAGCTGTTTGGCAACCAGCCATATAGTTCACGGCTGATCTGGAGAAGGATCCTGAAAGAGATAAATGTTATGGATGATTAGGTAAAGAGTAAAGTCAGCTCTGATTAATTCACATCAATTCCATTGTCAACAAATATACTCTAGAAAATCCTGATTGCTCTTACCGGTAGCCACATAGCAAGAGGTCATTGAACCAATGACATTCATGGTTCCTAGGGCAACCAGTTCTTTGTTTCCATCCAATTGATAGTCCTTCATGGCCGCAAATGTCCTCCCAATGGCTACAGCTTCCTATATCACCTCTAACATTTAGGTTCAACTGCATGAGTAGCTTATGCATATTGGAATTAAACATTTGGTATTAACATACCGTGAGGGCAACCATGCCAGCTACAACACCTATCCTGAAACCCTTTGCAGCATAAGAACCAGTAAAGTGAATTTGGTCAACAGACGATGGATTGACACCCTTTCTGATTTTTCTCACCTGATAAACATCATCAATGCTGTTAGTCTAAATATTAAGGTCCTGGAAGAAGAACCCCTTCATTTGTCAGAAATTGGGAGTTTTTATGAAATCATTCAGGACACTGGAACTTACAATCTGGACGCCTTTCTTGTCAGCACGAGTTATATACACAAAAAAGGTTGCGAGAATAACGGAGATTAATGGAGCAATTGCTGGTACCCAGAAAAACTTCTTATTCTTCTTTCCCTGATCATGTAATCAACGAAAATTATAAGAATGTTTCAAGAATTACAATGCATCATGTGTACAAATTAAAAATATGGTTCTTACTATGTATTTTGCTAGCAGAAGAAAAGCTAGGAATGAGATCCCTATGATTATTGTCTCCCAGTTCCACTGCAAAGGTGCAAATAATTGAGAATGTTATAACATCACCTAACAATTTAAAAAATCAAATGCGTGAGTAAAAAGTTTTTCTTACCCCATGGTGGACTTCACCCCAAACAGAGCGCATAACTGATATGATATCTGTCTTCTTGGTGAAGTTATTTATCCCAAGAAGACCTTTAAGCTGTTGAAGGGCAATGGTAATGGCAGCTCCACCCATAAATCCAACAATAGCAGCATGGGAAAGGAAGTCAATCAGAAAGCCCAATCTGCAACATGAAATGTATATGAATACAATAGTTGCGACTTGTGAGGAGGACAAGGAAGAAAGAGGCTTATGAATGGCAATGGGAGCAAGGGAAGCAGGAAGGGCTCTTGAGGAGGCATCTAAGGGGGAAGCCCAGCTGCCCAGGTCTCAAACCTGGCAGGAAGGGCTCTTGAGGAGGTGTTTAAGGGGGAAGCCCAGGTCTCAAACATGGGTTGGGAGGGTTCTTAATTCTATCAACAGTAACCTACCGTATATCAAGAACAAACAAAAAGCAGACAGAAACACAGGAAGTACTCGTCATAGCTGTCAAGGCCCTGCCAAGGCAGCACGCACCGCCTAGGTGGGGAGGCACCCAAACATGGGCCAGGCATAGGCCCACCTTATTGGGGCCCAAAAAAAGGGGCCCCAAGGCGGCCCCTTCGGACGGCCTACACCCAATGAGGTCTGTCCCTTTGCTTTGCAAAAAAATTCTTTCCAAGGTGCTCTACCCCTTAATCCTCCACAAGGGGCGTGGCCCCCTTGACCCCTGCGACCTGACCGCTCACGTTGATCTGACCGACCTGACTGTGAAGGTCAATCCACATGTGCTTACACACACACTGGAAAATTTAAGGCCTCAGGTTGCAAATTCTAACATTGTTCACAATCATTAAATTGTGAACATTATTACAGTCATTAAAATGTTAAAAAAATCCTAATTATTATAAACATTGTCAGAGTCATTAAAATGTTAAAAGAATCAGAATTATTCAAGAACTATCTAAATCGATTATGTTTCTAATATATTTGAAGTGAATATTAAGTAAGAGAATCCTAATTATTCAAGAACTACCTAAATTGATTATTGTTTCTAAATATTTGAAATATTAAGTGACCTATTAATATTTTTATTTCATTGTTTGATTATTCATTCATTATATATCTTTACATACTTAAATTCCATATAGGAGGGAGATACCACATTGGACTCTGCCTTGAATACCTAAGTGCCGCCTAGGTGGCGCCTAAGCACTTATAGGCATCCAAGGGCCCCAAAAGCGCCTTGAGCGCCTTGACAATTATGGTACTCATAAACCTTAAACAAAACATAAATCTTAAAGGACCAACTGCAAAAGCATACGAGAGAGAGTATACTGCTTTAGTGGAGAACATAAACCCCATGTCTTGAAACTCTACTGTTCTCAGGAAAAATAGCTCAACAAACAAGAATCAAGAATTTTGAGAGGAATACCGTGATTAACTCGCTAAACCTTTTAGAAAACATAGATAGCTTATCAGTTAAAGAATTACCTGAGGCATCCAAGAGCAGCTTGAGTAATTCCAGCAAAAAACGTTGCTGTGAAAGCCAGTCTCAAGTATTCCTCTTTATTTTTCTGAGGGTCAATCTCATTTCGGAGGAGGGTTCCAAGCAAAAGAGAGACCACTGCCACAGGTCCAATGGCAATATCTCTTGAGCTTCCCATGACGGAGTAAATTAGTGGTGGAACAAAACTCGAATCTGCGAGTGTTGGGAAGGAGAAAAGAATGAATTCATGTAGAGAAAAAAAAAGGCACTGTCAATGTCGTCTTCCTAATTCTTCAAATGCTAGTAACTTACAAAGCCCGTATTGTGGATCAAGGTTAGCCAGCTTTGCATACCCAATATCCTACATTTGATGCCAAAAGAATGACTTTAGAAAAGATTGCCTCACACTAAATTGCAATTGGTATGGGAAATTACAGTTCACTTATGATACCTGAGGGATACACAGACTTGCAATGGTCAGTCCAGCTATAAGATCTCCTTTGAACTTCTTCAAATTGTACTGTCTTCCCCAGTCAAGAACAGGAAAGAATGCCTGGAGTCCTAGCATAATCTTCTTCCTTTTGGGTTGATCTCTGAAATGGCGCAGAGGATCATCTGCGAAGAATGTCTCCTTCACTGTGTCTGTGAATTCCTTCGTGAGCTTCTTGCGAGGAGGAAGTCCCACCTTGTAGACAGACCTCACATTCTCCATTTGATGTTGTGAGGCTACATCTGATTCTGGTTTTTGCCCCCCATCGGAAACAGAATGCCCCATCTCAGATGTGTATCAGCAGCACAGCTAATGCAAACCTGAATGGGGGACTGCTAATTCACCTATAAAACAATAACCGTAAGTCTTACGAAGACCACGAGTTCAGATGACCAAGAGCTCTTGTGCAAGCAAAGGTACAAAGACAATGCAGTCACCAATGCCAAATTTAAAACAAACCAATAAGTGGAGAAAAGTAGGAGGCTGTGCATTTTTCTGTGCTAGTGTTGACAAATGTGAATAGAACTACAAAATCAACAGGGCAGTTGACATTTCGGTTCAGGTCTTTGTTCAAAGCTTCAAACTTACCAAAAAGGTTATACATAATTCCAAAAGTACCAAAACACTTTACATATAATTCCAAAAGAAAAGGAAGCATTGAAAAACATGAGAATGTCCTTGTCTTCTCCATGGGCAAAGGGCATAGACTCCAGAACAAGGGAGAAAGACACTGCGATGGCATCAAGCACCAGAGCATTTGACAAGGTTGGATGAGAAAAATAGATTGGCAGGTAACAGTGAAATCAATGGATTACCAGATACCGCTGGGTTAGGTGGGGAGGCCAGCGGGTGGAGACAAAAGCATGCAACAACGGGAGAGTGGAGCCGATATGATGAAAAGGTAACGAGGGCAAAGCATGAGAATGGAGGCAGGCAGCCCCTCTTTATATAAGAATCCGAAGGAACCCAAGGTCAAACACCCCCAGCTATGAACCTGGATCAGATGCAAACCACATGCAAAAATGCCAGCCACAGGGAGACTAAAAGAGGCGTGCAGACTTATTCAACTTCCCAATGATCACAGAACAGTACCGCATATGTTGCGTAATTCCCTTCCCTGCCTGCCAAACATGTACAAGACGACTGTTAAGATGAAGGTTGACTTAACTGTTGGATTGCATCAGCAAACTTATATATCCACAGAAATTTTTTTCCTTGTTTCCCTTGAGCTATTTCCACGTAGATGTTACTTGGAGAATCCAAGGAAATTTCTCGATTTGTAAAAGTGAATGTAGGACACTACTTCCATGGATGACATCATAGTATTTCTACCGGAGCACTACTGATGGTTCAGGCTGCTTCCCTTCTCAAATAGGGGTGGAAGCTTCAAAAGGAAGCCAAAGTCCACTTTTACCTCCTAAACCTTCACTTCGACCACCCTTTTTCATATCTGGAGTTTCTTCCATGAGTGCGAATGCTTTGAGTTGAAGAGACAACGGATATGACATCCACTAGAGGGCCAAGAACCAGTAAACGACTGCACCACTTGTATCATTCTGATGGCAGGAGCTGTTTCATATAATTCAGTAGCTGAAATATAGGTCTGATGCTACAGGAGAAGCATGCCCCTTCACCCCCCAACACCCCCTCCCTCCCGGCCAAGGAAAAAGAGAAAAGATTACAGGATTTAAAAAAAAAACAAAACAAAACAAAGAAGAAACCTATTACAAGGTGTGAAAGAGAACCCCAAATTAAACATTTCCGGCTCCAAGACTGAGTGATGTGGAACGCACAAAGCGGTCAGTTGGAGAAAATTGCAAAAGGGGCCGCCATTTAAACACCGTGTCCTTCTCTGAAGTCCCAGAGGCAGACCCTCCACTACTCACAATTTTATCTTTGTACATACCCAATATGAAGGCAATTTGCCAACATTAGTTCCACAGAAATGTGGGAAGATAAACCCAGATCTATCGCTGCACATGAAAGGAAGAAATTCACAGGAACCTTTCCAAGGTAGGAGAGAAGACAGCAAAATACAAAAAAAAAAAAGACAAGAAAAGAGAGAGACAGAATGAGAGAATTTCACCCCCAGCCCATACCCTTGCCACATTAAAAAAACCACCTCTCAAACAGCGGGCTTCAGGGAAACAAAAAAGGGCAATGCAAACCCGAAAGTAGGGAAAGAGGGCCACCTATTCATGCGAAGAAGACGAACCCAATTTCATAGAGTGTAAAGTGAACAGAAGAGGACATTGGAAAAGCAAAAGGTTGAACAACAACAAGAAGAAGAAGAAAAAGGGGAAGAAAAGGGCAGTGACCTTTTGTTAGGCATGCGCGATCATGCAGAAGATCCTCTCATTACAAAAGAAGGGCCACCCATCTTCTCTCTCCCCCACCTTGGCTCATCAACAAAGCACTGCTGCTCTTTTCCAAATCCCCGGCCCCTTATCTAATGCCGCCGATGCCTCCTTGCAGGCAGATTCCCTCATATCAGACCCACAAGAAAAACAGGGAACTTGGTGGGTGGTGGTAGAGGGGATTCTTCCTTTTTTTTCTTGATGGTATTGGATTTGGGTCCTACTATTTCTTCTTCTTCTTCTCGGCCTTGGGAAAGCCGTGTGATCACATTGACCGTCGCTTACTGTGTGGTTTGGAAGAACCAAAGGAAGGACATTTATGAGGAGTAGGCCCGCGGGGTGGGGTCAGACTATCAGAGAATTCCACGCGGCATGGTCGTCAGCATCTTGGACTCTGGTTGCTTCTCTCACCCCCCCCCCCTCCCCATGCTTTCTTTCTTTTGGATTTTACGGTTTTAACGGATCTTCGAAAAGTCAAAATTGTCCGGATTCAGTGAATCAAATCTTGCAGGGGCAGGACACTTAGACAAGTTAAATTAAGGTAAGCATGACGCGTAGGGGCGTTTCTTTTCGATGGTGTCTTCAAAGTTTGGTGGGGACAGCCAATTTAGGCTCTTTGTTGGCGAGGGTTCCGCCACCTCGCAGGCAGATCATATTAGCTTGGGGGAAGAACGGTCATACGATTTTTGGTACCGGCGGATCTAAAATTTTATTTTAGTGGGGTTTTAGTGGTACACTCATATAATTTCAGTGGAGTCATTCATACTGAAAAGTTATACTTCCAATACAAATTTTTTTACCTAATAAGATTACAGAACCCCACTAGACTTGTGCTAGGTCCGCCCTAATTCTTAATGACATACTTTCATGTATGCCGTAGCATTTTTTTTCTTGTTCCTCTCTCTTTCTCTCTTGGATTTTGTTTAATAAAAAAATTATTAAGATTAAGATTTATGTGAACCTTTTTTTTTTACTAAGTAATATGAAAGAACCAATATGTCTACTGGAATAATCTGATGCGGAAGTAGAAAGATGGTCGTCGTCATCGACATGAAATAGCTATTAGAATCGTCCACAGAGTCTACACGTCAAATCTAACAAATATTGGTGGTAGTCCTAAGAGGGGAGAGAGGGAAGGAAAGAAACAGAGACAAAAAGAGCCAAGTATATGAGTACCTTAGGAGAGACTGTATTTATAAGACCCTCTATAGTCAGTGTCCTATTAGCATGATCACAAGGGTTCTAATAAATTGTACCTTGTTAGGACTCTCTCACAAAAGTGGATGATCACATGTCAATAATGATCCTATCACTAGCTGAATCAATCACCCCTCGGTGGGACCCACTAAAATCAGGTAGCCGTCCTTTCTAATGGTCTCCGCAGCCAATATCAAATTAACTTTGGACTGGTCGAAGATCTTGGTGACATAATTTCTGCGAGATCCGATGCCCGCTCCGCCTCTCAATTTGGTGACATAATTTGTGCGAGAACGATATTAAAGTTGTTTGATCTCTCTTTCCTAATTAACCACTATCACTTGACTTAAATATTAGAAGATGATCTCCTAGAAGAACTTAGGCACTGTTTGAGAGCAAGGTTTGAGACATTTTTAGTCCTGCCAAAGCTCTGATAACTCCGAAGTAGATACAAACGTTCCTAGCCGTGTGGAGTTCGTGTGCCTTGACTTTTAAAAATAAGAGAGAGATAGACACTGATTTTTTTTCCTGCGCTGTGGTGGAAGCGGCTGACGAGTCGCTTTTGCGGATTTCAGACAAGTTTGTGTCTTGCATGGATTTTTTTTTCCAACTTTTTTGTTGTCATTTCACCCTGTTCACATGTCAGAAGAACATGGAGGTAGGAAAGCGGCATAGATGACAAGGTGAAAAGTAAAATCGATTTTTACGATTTTAACTTTTCTCAAAGTCGATCCAAACGATGCCTAAGTATTCTCTGTGCAAGTACCTCCTTAATTAGCACTTGCTCCATCCCCACCGTCCAAAGTCATTCAGATTATTATTTGATATTTGGATAGACTGGAGATAGAGTGGAGTTATCTTTAAAATAGTAAAATTATCCTCAAAATAGTGAGGATAACTCTACTCTATTCTCAGTCTATCCAAATATCAAGCATAGATCCAAAGAATAGGCGACTCTTAGATGAGTTCAGTTGGGGACGGAAGTAAGAATAAAATTCCTCAAGTAAATCATATGAAGTACGTACTTGCAGAAGCTGCATGAGGTTTTAAGAAAAACCATCAATTCATATCGGCAAATATGCGATGAGATAGAGTTACGTAAGAACCTTCAGCCCACCTTTTATATATATGATCATAATGGATAAGTATCCCATGGCCAGGCAGAAAAGATAAAGACCAGATCAGTGGTGGATCACCTTGCCGAATGCTATATATTCAAGAATTTGGAAAAACCAACAGGTCCGAAAACCATGGAATATTAAGATGGAAAGCGATGGAGTGTTCAGATGTATAGGAATTTAGTGGAGCCAATCCTGAGGGAATATTCCCATCAATTCCATCATATAAAGCATAAATGGCTAATGAATCGACTTGGGTCAAAGACTTCAGTTCCTGAGATCCACGCACCTTAATTCGCGCATAACAAATCCTTCTTTATTCAGATCATTTGTTAAATCAAGAGAATACTGCTATGAATTTTCTGGCCTTCAATAAAAGCTGGATTAATGATGATTACTGATGAAATGAGGTATATATATTTTTGCATTCTACTAGCTAGCTAGCACTTTTAGTACTGATTTAACCTTGCAGAACAGATTGCGCATATATATATATATATATATATATATATATATATATATATATAGAGAGAGAGAGAGAGAGAGAGAGAGATGGGCCTCAATTATTGATCAAAATATATAGTCGTCCCTTCAGCCAAGCTTGGGAATGGGACAAATAAATGTGCAATTAACTTGATTCATCAGATATTTTTCTAAGAAAAAATAAGAACCTGACGGAGCCGGCCTGAATAACGATACCAGCAATATAATTATTAATGGACCAGCACATTCGACACAGAAATCTGCTGGGAACCGGACTATTATATATGTTAATTTTGGGAATTGCAAGATCTTCCGATCTGCATCAGAGATGACTTTGTAGGCACGGAAAGAAGGTGCATGGCAATTTCTGTGGTTGGTTCAACGAAGATGGATAGCAATCATTTGCATGATCCTCTATAACTTCAACATCTTCAATATATAATCGTATCGTTTACGTTTCCATCTTGCATTTTCTGATGGTATAATTGGAAAGCTAGTCTTCCTCTGCTACAAGTGTACAAGAATTTTGTGTTATCATCATCCTATTGACTTAGATAGTGTCGTTTCCCAGTATTCATTTTCTTAAACTTTTAGTATTCATTAAATTATCAATCATTCACAAGAGAGAGAGAGAGAGAGAGAGGAGAGAGAGAGAGAGAGAGAGAGAGAGATGAGCTGCTCTTCGCCCCCTTCACCCTCATCTTCAGAGTCTTCCTCATCCCCCAGCTCCGAGCGCTCGCGGTGTGGGGTAGCTAGCATCGGGCGATCAATGTGATACTAACCAAGGAAACACATGGCGGTGGAGGGCTTCTGCTCCAGCCAATGTGCCACCTACAACACCTTCCTACCCTCCAAGAACGGCCGCTCTGTCTTCGTCAAGGTCGGCTACTTGGCTAGCCAATGCACCTAGACCTTCCACCAAACCATCTACTGCCCCAGAGCCCCGCACTTGTGGCTCCTAATGGTGGCGTCGACAACATGGTCATCAACCTAGCCTCCATGCTCTCTGCCACCTTCACCAACCCCTTCGGCAACAACTTGTGCCAAGACTATTGGGACGAGCCTCTGGAGGTTGCCTCGGCCTGTCCCAGAATCTACGACAAGAACACCTACCCTGGCTACGTCGACAACCTCTATAATATCTAGGCAATAGTACTAATAAAATTCTTTAGTTTCATCATGGAATAAAATTTTGTATTATATTTTCTTTATATGACTTCCTTTTGGTATCAGAGCAACAAGGTTGAGATTGTACATGAATATATGTCATCATCTTCATAATATACTAAGTCTTTATAGATTTGTTCATATGTGTAGAAATGATTAATAATGAATGGAAGATAGATAGAAAGTGGTTAGAAATAATAACTTAGTTCTAAATGTGATTAATTGTCTTGCAGGCTATGACTTCTCATGGTAGACGTGGTGTTCCTGCTCGTGAGGATGAGCAGAGGAGAGGGGTGAGCAGTAGGCCCCAGCACCACAGGGACCTACTGTACTTCCTCCACCACCACCAGTAGATTATGGAGTATTCATGCAAGGTCTGTGCATGCCATATAGACCCAGGCTCATACTCAGGCCGCACTCCAGGCTCAGCGGAGGCTCAGGTTAGAATAATAGAGAGAGCAGTCTGTTTTATTTAATTATATGATTGTTATGTTGCTATGTTGCATATGTGTTATTTATGTTGTTTGATGTAGCAGGCTCAGGCTCTAGCTCCAGTTCCTCAGGAGCATGGCCATGGTGGACCCTCCATCATGGAGCGATTCAAGAGGATAGCTCCACCCTCTTTTAAGGGGGAGAGTGATCCACTGCCAGCGGAGAGCTGGATGAGAGAGATCGAGAAGATCTTCCGAGCGATTAGGTGTGCTGAGGAGGACAAGGTCAGCTTGGCCACCTATATGCTACAGGTATGTATTAGTTGTATATACATTTATTAGTATTAAGTTTAGATTGCCTAGATTTGGTGCTTATGGATGGTTTATAAATGTAGGAGAGAGCCGATGTGTGGTGGGCCTCGTTACTGCGTACTAGATTCGAGGACGGTGCTGTCGAGGTAGCATGGGACGAGTTCGTGAGGCTCTTTCGCACTACAAGAAAACGGAATAGAGACCGAAATATTCGGTCTCTATTCGGTCTCTATTCAGTCCCTAAACATCTCAGAGACCGAATAGGTACTGAATAGTGACCGAATATTCGGTCAAAAAATTCTGGTCACAAATCTGTGACCGACTAAATTCGGTCCCTATTCGGTCACTAAATAGGACCGAATAGGGACTGAATAAGATCGGTCCCTATTTAGGGACCGAATTTATCAGTCCTAGTTCGTCCCTAAAATAGGGACCGAATAGGGACCGATTTATTTCGGTCCCTAAAATAGGGACCGAATTTATCAGTCCTAATTCGGTCCCTAAAATAGGGACCAATAGGGACTGATAAATTCGGTCCCTATTAGGGACCGATTTATGCAGTCCCCATTCGGTCCCTAAAATAGGGACCGAAAGGGACGGATAAATTCGGTCCCTATTTAGGGACCGAAGTAGGACTGATAAATTCGGTCCCTATTTAGACCGAATAGGGACCGAATTATTTCGGTCCCTAATCGGTCTCTATTTTTTAAATATTTTTTTTAAAAATATATAATTTTTAGGAAATAACATGCTTAAATAAAATAAATAATATCCACAACAATAATAATTGTCCACCATAAAAATATCTACAACACAAAAATAATAAAATATCCACAACAAAACAATAATAAAATGTCGACAACATCAACAATAATAAAATATCCACAACACAACAATAATAAAATGTCCACAATATCAGAATAATAAAATGTCCACAATAACAATAAAAATATCCACAACATCACAATAATATAATGCCAACAACAATAATAAAAATGTCTACAACAATAATAATAATGAAATGAAATCATGATGCCTCGTCTTCGTCTTCGTCTTCAACCTCGTGTCCTCCCACTCCACCCGATGAAGGAACCTACAATATATATATAACAATAATAAGTTAAAATTAATACTATTATAAGCAATAACTTATTTTAGAAGTATAAATTAAATAAAACTATAAGCAATGAAGGTCAATTAGATGAGTATTTCTAATTTTGGACCCTGAACCGAAGTTCTTCTTCATTTTTTAACTAAACTAACTTGGTTAAGACGACTTGGCGCGTCGCGGTCAAACCGGAGTCCGAATTGAACTATGTCAGTTTCCACAAGTCACACTCATCGGCCCGACCGTGCTGGAACAAACCGAGGCCAATCGGAAGAGTATTTCTAATTTTGGTCCCTCAAACCGAAGTTTTTCATTTTTTAACTAAACTAACATGGTTAAGACGACTTGGAGCGTCGCAGTCAAACCGGAGTCCGAATTGAACTCCGTCAGTTTCCACAAGTCACACTCATCGACCCCCGTGCTGGAACAAACCGGAGGCCATCGGAAGAGTATTTCTAACATTGGACCCTCAAACCGAAGTTTTTCATTTTTTAACTAAACTAACTTGGTTAAGACGACTTAGAGCGTCGAGGTCAATCGGGAGTCCGAATTGAACTCCGTCAGTTTCCACAAGTCACACTCATCGGCCCGAACGTGCTGGAACAAACCGAGGCCAATCGGATGAGTATTCTAATTTTGGTCCCTCAAATCGAAGTTTTTCATTTTCTAACTAAACTAACTTGGTTAAGATGACTTGGACCGTCGAGGTCAAACCGGAGTCCGAATTGAACTCCGTCAGTTTCCACAAGTCACACTCATCGACCCGACCGTGCTGGAACAAACCGGAGGCCAATCGATGAGTATTTCTAATTTTGGTCCCTCAAATCGAAGTTTTTCATTTTTTAACTAAACTAACTTGGTTAAGACGACTTGGAGCGTCGAGGTCAAACCGGAGTCCGAATTGAACTCCGTCAGTTTCCACAAGTCACACTCATCGGCCCCCCCGTGCTGGAACAAACCGAGGCCAATCGGATGAGTATTTCTAATTTTGGTCCCTCAAACCGAAGTTTTTCATTTTTAACTAAACTAACTTGGTTAAGACGACTTGGAGTGTCGAGGTCAAACCGGGAGTCCGAATTGAACTCCGTCAGTTTCCACAAGTCACACTCATCGGCCCGACCGTGCTGGAACAAACCGGAGGCCAATCGGATGAGTATTTCTAATTTTGGTCCCTCAAACCGAAGTTTTTCATTTTTTAACTAAACTAACTTGTTAAGACGACTTGGAGCGTCGAGGTCAAACCGGAGTCCGATTTGAACTCCGTCAGTTTCCACAAGTCACACTCATCGGCCCGACCGTGGCTGGAACAACCGGAGGCCAATCGGATGAGTATTTCTAATTTTGGTCCCTGAAACCGAAGTTTTTTTTTTTTAACTAAACTAACTTGGTTAAGACGACTTGGAGCGTCGAGGTCAACCGCGAGTCCGAATTGAACTCCGTCAGTTTCCACAAGTCACACTCATCGGCCCGACCGTGCTGGAACAAACCGGAGGCCAATCGGAGTATTTCTAATTTTGGTCCCTCAAATCGAAGTTTTTCATTTTTTAACTAAACTAACTTGGTTAAGACGACTTGGAGCGTCGAGGTCAAACCGGGAGTCCGAATTGAACTCCGTCAGTTTCCACAAGTCACACTCATCGGCCCGACCGTGCTGGAACAAACCGGAGGCCAATCGGATGAGTATTTCTAATTTTGGTCCCTCAAACCGAAGTTTTTCATTTTTTAACTAAACTAACTTGGTTAAGACGACTTGGAGCGTCGAGGTCAAACCGGGAGTTCGAATTGAACTCCGTCAGTTTCCACAAGTCACACTCATCGGCCCAACCGTGCTGGAACAAACCGGAGGCCAATCGGATGAGTATTTCTAATTTTGGTCCCTCAAACCGAAGTTTTTCATTTTTTAACTAAATTAACTTGGTTATAACGACTTGGAGCGTCGAGGTCAACCGGGAGTCCGATTTGAACTCCGTCAGTTATCACAAGTCACACTCATCGGCCCGACCGTGCTGGAACAAAACGGAGGCCAATCGGATGAGTATTTCTAATTTTGGTCCCTGAAACCGAAGTTTTTCATTTTTTAACTAAACTAACTTGGTTAAGACGACTTGAAGCGTCGAGGTCAAATCGGGAGTCCGAATTGAACTCCGTCAGTTTCCACAAGTCACACTCATCGGCCCGACCGTGCTGGAACAACCGGAGGCCAATCGGATGAGTATTTCTAATTTTGGTCCCTCAAATCGAAGTTTTTCATTTTTAACTAAACTAACTTGGTTAAGACGACTTGGCGCGTCGAGGTCAAACCGGGAGTCCGAATTGAACTCCGTCAGTTTCCACAAGTCACACTCATCGGGGTAAATAATGATTTGGAATCTTGATCTTGAATCTGGTTGAACCATAAGAATCAAAGCTGTCCCCCAATCTTTCTAAGACTCTGAGATGTTGGCTTTGCAGTGTGCCATCCAAAAGCCATCACAAATATGCATGTTGACATATATGAAGGTTACTGTCCCTTGCCTTGTCATATGTAAAATAAGGAAAGAACAGGAACCTTAATATTTTAACTTAGGGAGACAGAGTTTAGACCATAATCCTTGTTAACTGGGACTCAATTTCAGATTTAGACCATAATCTCACTAGATCATCTGCATGAAGTTCAATATGGATCACATGGTATAGTATAATATTTATTTGAATTAACACTTTTAACAGTCATAAGTAGGTCTCATAGTGAACTCATTTGTTCAGTTGAGGCTAAGCATTTAGAAAGGGGGGTGTGCCGAACCTTAATTCCAAGCTAACAGCTCAAGAAGGAGCTCCCCATGCATTCCAAGCTAACACCTTAATTCCAAGCTAACACCTTGGAGGAATTGCTCCAATATGGTACTTAAATGAAGGCAGATACATGCACATTAATCCCCGTTTCTGAATTAGTTTTATATATATATATATATATATAAATATCTTACCATGCACCTTTGGCATGTTTGAGATCAATTCAAAAACTTCTGATTTCATGTGAATTGGATTTTTTTTTTGCTACTCTGACATGTCAGAGCTTCCTGTGATGGGTGAGATGCTCTAGTTGTGCATTTGGGAGGATGGAGGAGACAAGAAAATTATTATGAATTTATTTAGTAATAGAAGTCTCCATCTGATATCCATGTAATTCTGGTTCTGGAACTCTACCTTCATTAAAAATTGAACTTGCAGATCTGATATCGTTGTTGAGGCTAGAATCTGTTCGGGATGGCCATGAATTCCCCAGGTGTATTATTGGAAAGGATGGTGTAAGCATGGACATGTTTTGCAGTTTCTTTATCCCCGTGGATTTACTATCATCCCTTCTTCTGCCTAACGCCCCTATTGCTTCTGTTTTGCTTGAGGAAGTTGTCTGGTAGTTGTGGGTGGGAGCTGTGTTCTTTGATTTTTGTTTTACCTGTACAGATCCCAACAGCTGGACTAATTGTTTCAGATCAGTCATGTTTCAAGCCCCATCTGAACAAAGATATGAGCCTTGCATAAATAACAGGTGGAAAGAGGCTTGCCAGCTTGACCTGATCTGGATATCTCTTGGATCCATATGCTGATATGAGATTGCCTTTGCACTTGGGTCCCTGTGTTCTAGGATCATAATGTCTTTCTTTTCATGTGGAATCAATTTGAATTGCAGTCAGATGCAATGGAATTGTAGCAGATCTTACTGCTTTGCATATTTCTAAGTTAGTCATCATTTTTGAAGCTTGCTAGTCTTTCTTGTTTGAAATTGCAGTCATGTTACCTCACATGTCTTTATAAGGAGATGTACCTGCAGATGCTTCTATATGAACTAGATCAGAGTTGTTTAGGAGGTGAGGATGTTGTCTTGTATGAGGATGGAGCTAAGCATGCCTATGACTGAGGAATGAAGAAATCACTAATTATATAGTCATACAGAAAAAATAAAATATGAAGATTAGAATAAAAAAAATAGGTTGACAAAGACAACAGCAACAAAAAAACCGCAGTCGCCAACCCACACATGAGAGAATCGTTCAAATGAGAATGGGAAACTGGAGATGTTACCTGTGCTCGTCTCCCTGGACCCTGGCGTGCCGTCCACGACTCCGCGTCGTCTCCCTGGTGCGCTGTTCGGCACGTCCACGCCGTCCGCGTCGTCTCCCGGGTGTGTAGTCCGCGTCGTCTCCTAGTCCCTCATGCGCCGTCCCCCGTCCACGCCGTCCTCGTCGTCTCCCTGGTCTGCCGTCCGCGCCGTCCACGTCGTCTACCTGGTGTGCTATCCGGCCCGTCCGCGCCGTCTCCGGTCTCACTGGTGTGCCGTCCACGCCGTCAACGTCGATCGCCGTCTCCCTGCGCCTGGTGTGCCGTCGACGTTGTCTGCCTGCGCCTGGTGTCGTCGACGTCGTCTCCCTGTCCCTGCCTCCCTGGTGTGCCGTCCGTGGCGCCGCCTCCCTCAATCCCACCAAACCCTCGCCAGGAGCAGAGAACGGCTGAACGGGAGAATCGGGAGATGCAGATGCCAAGCAAGACTTGCAAGATTTGGGGCTGCGGCCAGCTTGTGTGCGACCGTGGGTATGTTTAGGGTGTTTTTTGGGTGTTTAATGACAGCCGTTGGATGAAAGGGTGAGATCTATAAGATGACCATAATACCCTACACAATGTGTACATTTACATATATATCATGTATATTATATATATATATTAAACAGATTTAAACATATATATATATATATTTAAATATATTATATAAAATTCGGTTTTATCGTTTGGTTCGGTTTAGGAGATCGACCGGCGGCAGTGGTGAGGGCGACAACGCGACGGAGGGGCTGGGTCGCAGGGGCGATGGCGGCGACGGGTTCGACACCACGATGGACAGCGTCGGTGGCGACGGGTTTGACGACCACGATGGACAGCGTCGGCGGCGACGGGTCCGACCACCACGGCGGAGAGCGTCGGTGGCGTTGTCCGGTGGTGGCGCGAGTTCGGCGTCGGCGAGAGAGAGAGAGAGAGAAGAGAGAGAGAGAGAGAGAGAGAGGAGAGAGAGAGTCGGGATGGAGGAGAGAGAGGGAGCACGAGTGGGGGAGATATAGGGACAACCACTGCGCGAGGAGTCGCCGCCTCTGGGGACCCGAGGGCCGGCGGCCGATGGCGAGCCGAGGATCGTCGGGGAGGAGGCAGGAGGGGTCTGAGGGCAGAGGGATTTCAGATTAGGTCGATTTGGGGGAGACTCGGGAGAGGTTTTAAATATGTATAATATTTATATATTAGATATGAGCAATTAGTAAGATCTAATGGTCAGTATTAATCTAGTTTCGGATCGGATCTTAAACATAGTAGATCTCTTATTTCCGCGTCCGCTCCGTTTATTATTCGGATAATATCTGTATCCTAATTCGCTCCGTCAGATATCTGTTAAACGGATACGGATAGACTTAATCGGATACGAATTCGGATCGGATCCGGATATTATCCGGATCCGTTTACAGTCCTAGTCAGGAGTACAACAGATTTCACTCAAAATCGATAGAATAAAAAGGCCAATGGCTCGGGCATTCTCGATGCTCCACTCAAAATCGATAGAATGGGGATCTCTCACCTGCATCACCAACACGTCTGGTACGTCTTCTTAGCCAAGAAAGCAGGCGAAAGTCTCTGCTGGTTTTAGAAGATGTCGAAGACACCGACGAAGAAGAAGACGACGTTGTCCAAGAATGTTGCACGGACGGCGACGACCACCTTGGCCGAGGAGGCTCGACTGCTCGTGCTCGGGGCGATGGGAGAGGCCGAAGAGCAGGGGCTCCGACACTCCGCTGTAAGCAAAGAAAGAGGAGAGGCCGAACTGAGACCGGGAGG
The DNA here is from genome assembly GCA_014218235.1 of Colocasia esculenta. NCBI lineage: Eukaryota > Viridiplantae > Streptophyta > Magnoliopsida > Alismatales > Araceae > Colocasia > Colocasia esculenta. Next base: position 25,137,730 of record CM024766.1, read on the forward strand.
GAGAAGGGCTGCGTGACCAGATTAGGGCTTTTTAGGGTTGTTTCGGTTCAATCGGTTGGCTCAATTTTAAGGAAGAAAAAATCGAACCGAACTATTTACCATTAAACCGGTTTGATTCGGTTCATTGACCCGAACTTTAGTTAGTTGAACCGAACCGAACCGAACGGTTCGGTTCGGTTCGGTTTATCGGGTTGGACCGAGAAATGAACAGTCCTAAGCATAGCATCACCACAGCAAAGCAGTAGCAGCAGTAAAGCAGTAGTAACAGTAAAGCAGTTGTAGGAGTAGCAAAGCATAGCAGCAGCAGCATGTGCGGGAGGATAAGATAAGGATCATTGGCGGGGTTTAAAGGTGGGGTTTATCCGCATGCGAGATTGCAACGAACAATGGCGATGAAATCTTCGAAAGGATTTCACCTGGGTTAAACACGTAATACAGTTCTTACGTAACCCAAGTTACGCAGGATGAAGTGATTACCTTACGTAATCATTGTGCCATAATTGATATATATATATATATATATATTCCATATATTTCTTTAATATAATATAATTCTATTTTAATCCGTTTCCATCAACATAATTTTAATTATTTAGGTTATTAATTTATGGGCCTCTTGTGTGTTTATTACCGAGCTTTATTTTAGTAATGGAGGTGTGCGTAATATTCGAACTAATTGGAACGTCATCATGTATTATACACAAATGACCAGTATTTTTTATAAACAAAATCAAGGTGTTACACATTTACAGCCCTAATTTCGATAGATAACAACACATACGATTAAAGTGTGAGTTCGTTCCGTGTGTAGACATGAGAATTCAGATTAATTATTTAAAATTTTGAGAAAGGTCCATATTGTTCTCCATATTCTGGAAGAAAAAAAGAGCTTTTTATTCGACCTAGAATATGGTGTGTCGACCTAATTAAGTCACTGGAGACATGAGTTATAAGTTGATTTGAAAATTAACAGAGTGTGTCAACCTGAATAGAAGAGAGTGTTGACACTCTGAAGGAAAGTGTCAACTCTCTACAAGGTATTGGTCGATACTATGAAGGGATAGGTCGACGCTATAAGGGATAAATCGGTCAACACTACTGGATAGATAATGGTGACAGTACTACTGGATATATAGATAGTGTTGACGTCACATGAGTACGGATAGGTCAACACTAGTACTGCATAGATAGTGTTGACACTACTGGATAGATAGTGTTAACTGACACTACTAGATAGATAGGTCAACACTACTGGATAGATGTGTTGACACTACTAGTACTATTTTCAAAACACAGTCAGAAAAAGAAGAAGAAGAATAAGAATCCTTCAATTCACAAGAACACTTGCCTAGCTAAAGCACGTAAGTATACCTAATAATCTTTTAGACATTATTTTATCTTTTCTTTTATTAACACACACACACAAACACACATATAAATATATACTAATAAATATATACACTTTTACACATACCTACCACTACTTACACATGTTCACATTTAGATGCATGTTAAATCTTACGTAAACAAGTTTATGGTAATTTTTATTTAAAATTTTCCTGAAAAAAAATATTATCAAGTATAAATTATCCTAAAAGTAGATAAATCATATTTACCTCATTAACCGTGCATCAAAATTCTCAATATCCACATTTTTGGTATAAACATATTTTTATGATAATTATGGTAATTTCGAACTAAATTTCATTACCAAAATTCAGTCTCAATTCGGTTTAAAAGTCTCAATTCGGTCCTAGAGACCGAATAGGGACCGAATGGGGACCAAAATTATTCGTCCCCAATATAGAGACCGAATAAATTCGGTCCCTATTCAGGGACCGAACAGGACCGAAATTATTCGGTCCCAAATATAGAGACCGAATAATTCGGTCCCTATTCAGGGACCGAATAGGGACCGAAATTATTCGGTCTCTATTTTTGGGACTGAAATTTTCAGTCTCTATTCGGTCCCTATTCAGGGACCGAATAGGGACCGAAATTTCGGTCTCTAAATCGGTCTCTATATACGTTTTTTTCTTGTAGTGTCGAGCCAAGTTTCGTTCCAGAGCATATCCACGACAAGATGGAGCAGGAGTTCCTTACTTTGACTTAGGGCTCCATGACCGTACTTGAGTACGAGGCCAGGTTTGTGGAATTATCAAAGTATGCACCTCACATAGTGGCTGATGAGCGCAGGAAAGCGAAGAAGTTTGTGATGGGCCTTAAAGAGAGAGAGAGAGAGAGAGAGAGAGAGAGAGAGAGGGAGAGAGAGAGAGAGAGAGAGAGAGAAAGAAAGAGTGCGTAGGAAATGGGAAGGGGCGTTTTATGGCGGGATAGGGCGAAACTATGGCAGCGGCTACATATAGCAGTTGCAATATTATTCTTTAGCAGCAGCTAACACAAGCCGCTACCATATAATTGTATGGCGGTGGCTAATAGCCGCTGCCATATGTATTAATTTTAACACATAAACTTTAGAAAAATAAATATATTTACTACTTACATATATATTTATTTTTTTTAATTATAAATATGATAAATTAATTAGGATCCTTATCAAATATTTTACTTATTTTTTAGTTCATGACAGAGTTGTAACTCATTACAGTGTTATCTCATATTACAATATACGTACGTTAAAAATAAGTTCTGTTATAGTAAGGTCCTCCCTATTACAATCAGGGACCACTAATTAATTTACTCTTATAAATATTACTATAACTATAATGTATTATCTTGTGATGATACCAAGTAATTGTGTATTGACACCTAAAGAGCATGTGTCAACACTAAAAGAGGATCGGACGAGAATTTCAGAGAATGAACCGTTAAGGCACAATAATATGATCAAATTTAATCGTAATGAGAAAGAACTGATATTGGCTTTTAATGCTTAGGTCAGCTGGTATAAGAAATTTTGAACTTTCAATTGACGAGCAAAACTGATATATTGGCTTCTAATGCCTATGTCAACTAAACAAAGGATAAACAAAAAAAAAATTAGTTTAAACTTCTTCATCATCAGTACTTCTACCATATAGAAATTTTTGGATCTCAATTCTTACTCTTACATTTAAATTTGATCAATATATGTATATATATATATATATGATCGTTGAATCAGAGATACATCTCATCAAGATCTCTGTTATTATAAGTACATTAGAAGTACTCTAGTAAATTTGATTCATCTTTAAAACCAATCAGTTGAATTTGATTCATTTAAAATCTGACCATGTGGACTCATCATTTAAAACAGTATGGATGAAGACACAGGTCAATCGACCTACTTGAGGACCCAGGTCGACTTAATTACTTGAAAACCTCGGCCCGATACTCATTTTTATTTGACGAAGTCAAACGGTGCGCAAACAGACTTAAAGTCCTTCGACTCTCGGAGGCAGAACATGTTGTCACTCACGAGACTAGCACGCCTGTGCTATCCGACTGTCGATCTCTCTCTCGTCACCACCGTTCAAGTAGCACTTGACAACACTTGAATTTGCAATATGCATCCATATAATGAGAACATGATAAAAATCCAAAGAACAATAAGCTTTTTGTGATGGATCACAAATCTATTTCCAAAACTCTCTCTCTCTCTCTCTCTCTCTCTCACACACACACACACACACAACACACACATATGAGATCAATTTGCTTCATAAGTATATCTTTCAAAGATATAATTTACTCTGTTCTCAAATTCTAATTGTTAGATTAAATTTAATAAACACATAGAAATATTATAAAACATATGTTATATATTTACTAAATTGTGTATAATATATTATATGAGATTACAAGTATATATATCTAGCACAAAATATGTGTTACTGTTATAGTAACATAGCTCGGCTCTGGCCGAGGTGACTGTTGAGGCGTTTCTCATCAGATGGAGCCGAGACGACCAAGCCGATGGATCCCTTGGAGGCGCGCTTGGCCGACGTGTGACGCTTCTCCCGACGTCCCGATCTGACCTGCAAAGTCCGCCGAGTGGGCTCGGCGGGGAGACACTCCGACGCTCAAGTCAGTTGCTAGCCGAACAGAATGGGTAGCGTGGGGGGAGAAATAGCGTACCTTGGCCTGTGGAGTGTCTCCCCTTTATATAGTGTTAGGACACATACGTGTGAGCTGGACGAGCCGTCAATCTCGCTGGGGAGTTACCGGGATTCCCGCCGGATTGTGTTCCGTTACTTCCGCCGAGTTGCGATGATTGTGGTTGCCACCTGTAGGCCTGATCGCTGAGATCGTGGCCTAATGGCCGTTACTGGCGGTTCCGCGAGTCGTGGTGGTTACCTTATTTGTCCGGTGACCCGTAAGGACTGATGGGGCGCGCGAGGACGCCGAGCTCAAGGTCAGCGCAGCCCGAGCTTTGACAACCGAGGTTCTCAATGGAGATTTATTTGAAGGTGATATGAGAATGCTCGGGCCGAGATGTGGACAGGCCCGCCTGGGCCGAGCTGCAGATGCCGAGGTCGGATGAACCGAGCTGTGGCCGGTATTTGGTGATATAGGAGATGTCAGCCAGTGGCCTTATTGAGGTCGGATGACCCGAGATCCGAGCTGATGGGAATGCCCTGATCAGTTCGGACGTCGCCCTCCTCGCTGACTGTCGAACCGGGCTGGTTTTCACCCGAGGTGAGGTCCATGCCAATCAGCTAAAGCTGCTGAATGTCGGGCTATCCTTAGAAGTGATCGGCTACACTTGGGGTTGGCCGACCTGCTTGGAAACCCCGTAACATTGGCCCCCTAGGTTCAGGTCGGACCGTGAACGCGGGCCGAGGTGAAGCTAATTTTCTTTTTGGAAGCAGATGCCCCGCCACGTGGCGCTACTGACCCACGTGCTTGCGAGGACGTCGAACGTCAGAGCCGCCGAACGTCGCTTCGTCTGACAAACCGTCTGGCGCCGCTCCAGAAGCCGTGTCGAAATCATTGCGCTGCCTCGTCCTCCGTGCGCACTCGGCGTTCCTTGCCTCACGCTGATCAGGATCCGAGGGGTCGGCCCCCAGCCAATCCGGTGATGACACGCGGGCCGATCTCGACCTTTGGCTCAGAAGCCGGATCTCTGCCGTTGGATTCGGTTGGCCTCCTGACCCTATAAATATTGGGGTCTGCTGCCGAAAGCTTGCCCTTGCTTTCGCGCGCGACCACAAACCAGACGACCAGCTGGCCAGCCGATGCGCCGACGTCTCCGTCGTCTGTCCGAGCTTTCTTTCGTCGCTGCTTGCTTCCTTCCGAGGTAAGCGATGTCTTCGAGTTCTCCTTCCTCTCGTCCTCGTCTCCACGAGGGGTCGTCGTCTGGAGGTTCTCCTTCGAGAACTCTTCTTGCTCACCAGGGGCGGTTGCTCCGATGGAGCGCCCCCTTCTCCTCGGTCTGATGGCGAGCCGTCAGACCATTCTGATTGTTTCATTGTCGATCCTGGGACTTACGTTCCCAGGATCCTTCTGCTCATACTTCTGGGGCTCGTCGTCCGGCCGATAATGTCGCCGACGCTCAGTGTGAAACCACCGACGAGACCCTCCAATGGATGAAAACTCATCCCGGTCTTGTATTTCCGGAGGGCTACTCCATGTATCGTGCGAATCAGCTTCGTGCTCACTATGTAGCCGAGGGCGGGGTTTGCATTTATGCTGAGGCCGTCCGAGCTGGCTTCCGCCTCCCTCTGCATCCTTTCGCTATCTTTCTCCTCTTCAAGCTGGGAGTTGCTCCGTCGCAACTGACCCCCAACTCATGGAGGTCGGTCGTCGGCTTCTTGGCGGCCTGTGCCCTGGCTAAGGTCCTTCCGACCACACGCCTTTTCTTTTACTGCTTCTCGGTCAAAGCTTTTGGGGACTGGCTGTATTTCGCAGCTCGGTCTGGACGGCAAATCCTCGGTCGAATGCCTTCTTCTGTTCACAAATGGAAGAGGCAATTCTTTTTGTTCACAGCCCGACGGGGTGGCCATTTCCGACCACATGGTCGGCTGTGAATGTTCATCAAAAAGCCTTCCGAGCTCCAAATCTCATCGAAACCGAGCTTGCGGAGTTTGATTCTCTACAGGTGCTGGACCCTCCTGACCTGTTTCAGCTCGATGGATTGTTCAAACTGATTGCCAAGGCCGACAAAGGTCATTTTCTTTCCAATGTCTTCCTTTTGTGGTTTGTGAATAAGAGCTAATCAGCCGTTGCTTCTTGCAGTGATGGCCGACAAAGGCAAGTCGTCGGTTGCTCCCGACGTCGGCCGGGGGAGAGGGACCTCTCTTGCTGAACGAGCAACTCAGAGGTTCGCGGTAAGAAGAGTGCCGTGAGAGCACCACCGAAGCGCCCAAGGGAGGAAACCGGTGACTCGTCTCGTCAGACGAGGCGGCGATCGTCGGATCCTAGACCGACGTCACCTCAAGGACGAGAACTACCGGAGCAGCAGGTCTGCGATCAACATGATGCGAGCCCTCAAAGACCATCGGGACGCGCTGTGCTCACTGCTACCGAATGGGCTCGCCGGGCGACCCCTGTGGAGAAGTTGGCCCATTCATCGTCCAAAAGAGCCAACGAGATCGTGGAGGAGTACTACGATTCTGTGCAAACTCAATTGGGCCTGGTCGGGGCCTTGTTCAGGAAGGCCGAGAAGTCTCAGGCGGCAGCCGATCAGAAAGTTCTTGAAGCAGCGAGCAAGGCCAAAGAGGCCGAGAAGAGAGCGAAAACTGCCGAGAGGCTCCTTAACGAGGAGCGGCTGAAGGCGAAGAGAGCTGAGGATGAGGCTGCTCGGGTAACCAGGGCAGCTGAGGATCTCAAAGAGACTCTTCGTGCCAAAGAGGAGTTGCTCGAAGCGGCCAGGGCTCGGAGCTCGAGGTTGGCCGAGGAGGAGCGCGACAGGATTATTGCAGAGTACCGCGACTCCGAGGAGTTGAACGAGGAGGTTGACAAGCTCTTCGAGGCGGGATATGACCATTGCATCAAGCGCATCCGAGAACTGCGCCCCGAATATGATCTGTCGGTTTTGGAGGATGCTGCGGACGAGGATGCTGGAGATGCTCTTGACCAAGCTAAAGTCGCCGACGAGGCGCTGGCTGCTACTGCCGAGGCGGTGCTCGGTGCTGATGAGGCTACCGCGACCATTGCTCCCGATCAAGCTACTACTGCCGAGACTCCGGTTGTTGCGTCTGATGACATCGTTATTGACTGAATGTCTCGCGATTGTACATGGCGGTCAGCCCTCCAATGTATCTCATCGTTAGTTAATAGAAACTTCCAACTCTTTTGTCTTTGCTCATTTGTTGTTGTTTGGCTCTAGCTATTGTTACGTCGGACGCTGCGCCGGTTTCTGACGATTGCCGAGGCGTCCTTCTTGTACTGCGTGAGTCAAATACGCGCCAGGTGATGTTTCGGTTTCGGTATTTGACGAGTGCCTAAGCGACCTCGTTCAGCGAATACGACGTGTGTCCGTGTGCCGAAGCGACCATGTCGTCGGACGTCATCTTCCAGTTTGTAGAACAACCGTCCATATATCGTCGGACGTCGTCTAATGTATGCCTAAGCGACTTCGCTCGAGCTATGATATACGCGTGCCGAAGCGACCATGCCGTCGGACATCATCTTCCAGTTGTAGAACAACCGTCCATATATCGTCGGACGTCGTCTAATGTATGCCTAAGCGACTTCGCTCGAGCTATGATATACGCGTGCCGAAGCGACCGCGCCTTCAAGAGCTCGGAGGGCCGAAGCGACCTCGGACGAGCTACGTACGCGTGCCGGAGCGACCGCGCCTTCAAGAGCTCGGAGTGCCGAAGCGACCTCGGACGAGCTGTGTATGCGTGTACCGAAGCGACCACGCCTTCAGGAGCTCGGAGGGCCGAAGCGACCTCAGACGAGCTACGACACGCGTGCCGGAGCGACCGCGCCTTCAGGAGCTCGGAGTGCCGAAGCGACCTCGGACGAGCTACGACACGCGTGCCGGAGCGACCGCGCCTTCAGGAGCTCGGAGTGCCGAAGCGACCTCGGACGCGCTGTGTACGCGTGCCAGAGCGACCGCGCCTTCAAGAGCTCGGAGGGCCGAAGCGACCTCGGACGAGCGTGTACGCGTGTGCCGAAGCGACCACGCCTTCAGGAGCTCGGAGTGCCGAAGCGACCTCGGACGAGCTACGACACGCGTGCCGGAGCGACCGCGCCTTCAAGAGCTCGGAGGGCCGAAGCGACCTCGGACGAGCTGTGTACGCGTGTGCCGAAGCGACCGCGCCTTCAAGAGCTCGGAGGGCCGAAGCGACCTCGGACGAGCTGTGTACGCGTGTGCCGAAGCGACCACGCCTTCATTTTATCGTATGTCGGATTCTCGGTTTCTGGGAGCCGATGCGATCTCGTCCAGAACCTACTTTTCGAGAAATAGTCGTACGAAGGCAAAGGCAAGGAGTGGAGTGACAGGCATACCTCGTCGCCCTCATCGCTGAGGACATTAAGCTTGTGATCGCGGCCTCCTGTTTAGAGGGCTTAGGCTTCCGAGGTTTGAGATGACTGTTAATAGGAACTGCAAGATTACCCTGGACTTCTGGAACTCGTCGGCTCCCGAGCCGACCTCAAATGAATACTGAAGGTCTACGATATTTGAGCTGAGCCGGGCCCCGAGCCGACCTCAGGCATAGGGGCTTATGATCCCCTGGTCGGCCCCCTTGCTGCTTGCGCCAGGCCTTGGCCGCCTTGGCGATTGCGATAAATGCTATAGGGGCTATTTTGTTGTCTCTGTCTGGAGTTCTGTTGAGAACAAGAGAGGGGAAACCGTACTGACCTTTTGTGACGTTTCCCACAGACGGCGCCAATGTTACTGTTATAGTAACATAGCTCGGCTCCGGCCGAGGTGACTGTTGAGGCGTTTCTCATCAGATGGAGCCGAGACGACCAAGCCGATGGATCCCTTGGAGGCGCGCTTGGCCGACGTGTGACGCTTCTCCCGACGTCCCGATCTGACCTGCAAAGTCCGCCGAGTGGGCTCGGCGGGGAGACACTCCGACGCTCAAGTCAGTTGCTAGCCGAACAGAATGGCGTAGCGTGGGGGGAGAAATAGCGTACCTTGGCCTGTGGAGTGTCTCCCCTTTATATAGTGTTAGGACACGTACGTGTGAGCTGGACGAGCCGTCAATCTCGCTGGGGAGTTACCGGGATTCCCGCCGGATTGTGTTCCGTTACTTCCGCCGAGTTGCGATGATTGTGGTTGCCACCTGTAGGCCTGATCGCTGAGATCGTGGCCTTAATGGCCGTTACTGGCGGTTCCGCGAGTCGTGGTGGTTACCTTATTTGTCCGGTGACCCGTAAGGACTGATGGGGCGCGCGAGGACGCCGAGCTCAGGTCAGCGCAGCCCGAGCTTTGACAACCCGAGGTTCTCAATGGAGATTTATTTGAAGGTGATATGAGAATGCTCGGGCCGAGATGTGGACAGGCCCGCCTGGGCCGAGCTGCAGATGCCGAGGTCGGATGAACCGAGCTGTGGCCGGTATTTGGTGATATAGGAGATGTCAGCCAGTGGCCTTATTGAGGTCGGATGACCCGAGATCCGAGCTGATGGGAATGCCCTGATCAGTTCGGACGTCGCCCTCCTCGCTGACTGTCGAACCGGGCTGGTTTTCACCCGAGGTGAGGTCCATGCCAATCAGCTAAAGCTGCTGAATGTCGGGCTATCCTTAGAAGTGATCGGCTACACTCGGGGTTGGCCGACCTGCTTGGAAACCCCGTAACAATATGTATATATATATTCAAATATAAATAACATATTCTTCTATCAATCACTAAACTAAAATGACTTATATTAAAAAATTTATATGTTCTAGATATGATTTGATTCTTTTAGAAGTTTTTTTTATTTAAAAAAATAAATAAATAAATTTTTATATTTATCAACGCCTTGTTGATGCGACTAATCTATACTATATATTAGAAGTGACACTTTGAATTTTCGTCCGGTTCAACCCTTCTCCAAACGGGTCGGTCTTAGATTTCCCGCACATTAAAACCGCACATGAAACGCTCCTGTACAAGTATTAATTCAGAGAGTTACGTACATAATAGAAAGGAGAAATTAACACCGCGAACACCATCCTTGAGTCCACAAAGCCACATGGGGCGGGGTTTCCTCGTTAGCAAAAAAAAAAAAAAAAAAAAGAAAAAAAAAAAATTACACCGCACGTGAAACGCTCTTTAACGTTTCAGAGAGTTTTACATAGGTTTGAATCCATAACGTAGTGTTTGAACCACAACCCTACAGATTCTACTACGCGGTCATTTTGCCGTTGCAATCCCAAATTCTCTGTTGGGATTTCATTGAGCACCTTGCGGGTCTCGCCGATGTTGAGGACGATGAGCTCCACCGGCAGCCCTTTCATGTTCATGAGGACGCCGAGGACAAGGGCCACTCCGGAAGGCACACGGGCGAGCCGCGCTGCGGAACTGTGCCGGCGATCTTCTGCAGGCAGGCGGTGGTGATGACGAGGTCTAGGAGGGCCCATGAACGGCCATCGCTAGCAATATTGGTTTTGAGGCCATTGGAGACGAGTAGAGAGGCAACGTACAGGAGGTCGGAGACGAGATTCTCGATCTTCTCGATAAGGACGCCGGCGAATGGCCCGTCTTTGGGGACGACGACGCCCACGATGAAGGAGCTGAAGAATGCGTGGATGCCAACAGTGATGAAGCTGGCGGCGAGGACGACTGCCAAAGTGGTGCAAATGTAGGTCTCTTTCACAGGTTCTCCCTGTAGGGAGGGGAGGGACATCCAGGCGAGGAAGGGGCGGATTGCTAGGGCGGCGAAGGCCATGAAGGCGGCACCCGTGAGGAGAACCCAGAGGGAGACGAGGGGAGACAGAGCCGGCGAGATCGACGGCGGCGGCGGACATGGCCATGCGGCCGACGTCCGTTGTGAGAAGCTTGAGCTCGGCAAGGATATGGGCGAGGACGGGGAAGGCCGTGATGGAGAGGGCGACACCCATGAAAACGAGAAAATGGTCCCTGACGGACGCCGGCGGCGACGGTGGCCTGTAAAACAAAGGACGTGCCGACTCTTAGTAGGATGGGAAGCGAGAGATGCCGACGAGGGCGATGGCCAGGGCTCCCCGTCCTGTGCGGCGGATAGCGTTGAGGTCGAGCTCCAGGCCCACCAGGAAGAGGAAGAAGAGGAAACCGATGTTGGCCAGGGTGTCCATCACCGTCAGACTCCACTTCGGGAAGATGGTGTCCAGAAAGGCCTTGTTCCGCCCCAGAGCCGATGGCCCTAGACGAACGCCTCCGATGATCTCAGCGATGACCCGAGGCTGGCGGAGAGCTCGGAGGAGGAAGGCGAGGGCGCTGGTGACCGCCACCACCAGGCTGATCTGAAGGATGACGAGGGGTAGAGCGTAATCCAGCAGGTTCTCGTTCTGCCACGATGTGGCCTTCATCGGCGTCAGGCACACCAGAGGCGCGCCTGTCCCGTTCCCTCCCCCTGCCAATGCCATAGCCATCTCTCTCTCTCTCTCTCTCTCTCTCTCTCTTCTCTCTCTCTCTCTCTCTCTCTCCAGTGGGCAACCCAGCACGATGCGACAGCGGTCCATTGAGCACCTGGTCAAGTCGCCCTGAGCACCTGGTCAAGTCGCCCGGTAGTCACCAACCCTGGTAATATCCGTGACCTCAAATATATTTTAATTTGCATGTTGTGTAGTGTGAACCCAACACCAATCCTCGTGAACCCAACACAAACCATTTCCCAACTAATTTGTTCCATATACACCATCTCTGCATTCCGAACTGGGTTATTCACATTTCTAATGGGGAAAAACGGCCATGCATTAGTGCGTTAGTTGTGCCATTTATACTCGGTGAGATTGCAAATTGAGTCCTTTGCCCTACAGTCTAAAAACCTAGAATTGCAGAGCAGTGATTTTTTATTTATTGATTCTAAGGTAATTTATTTTAACTGCTATTCTATTCTTTGTTTATTATTTATTATTTTAACGAAAGTAGAAAACATAGTTGAGAGAAAGAAGGGATGTAGTAAGGACCAATCCCTTGTGATTCTAATCATTTTTGCCTTTTATACACAGACCATAATTTTAAGTCCGTGACACAATACAATTTGCACGTACCATTGTGATATGCAACGGTACAACGAACTATGATATAACCTATATAAATTAGATAGTATAATATTAAAATAATATAAATAACTATATCTATAATATATTTAAAACTACTATAGTATAATAATGTAACTAATAGTTAGCAATAAGTTTAATTAAAATAACAATTAAGTAAAAACATATTATAATTTATATTCACTAATAAAATGTGTAACTTAAAAAATCCATGGATTTAGCTCAATAAATTGGTTTTTAAAATTGATCGATTATTTAGGTGTTAAGTTGTAAATTGATCACTGAGATGATTTGGTTTTAAGTGAAGAAATGATCTATAATTTCAATGGATTGATTATTTAAATCTATCACTTTAATTTTTTTACTTTTCTTACCTCATTCTTTCTCTATTTATGTTTTGCATTCTTTTCTTCTCACTTTCCTACAAAATTTCTAACTATTTAATTAAGATATGAATAGGAATATTTGAATACATTTTAAGATAAATCATGCAATTATTAATTACAATGTACATTTATGAATATTTGTAAATCTTAAAATTACTAATTAAAACGTATATTTATGAATATTTTAACTTGCTATAATTATTTAAATTTAATTTAAATTCAATTCTATCTTTCTTTCTTTCTAAAAATTATTAGCATACCTAATACATTTCTTAAATTACAATTTCAGTAATATCAAATAAATTCTAATTGATCTATTTTTTATTTGAAAAAATTATCTTTCCTTACTTATTTCAAATATATGAAAAGTTATATTATTTATTTATGTTTTTATTATTATAATATTATACTACATCCACGAATATACTATACGTGCGTAGCGCACTTTTGACTAGTACTGTCAGTGGCTTTCCTTAGCCGTAGACATTTAATATATGTCAGCAGTTTATAAAACTGCGGACATAACATCTATATATCAGCGGTTCCCGAAGCTGTTGAAGACTATATGTCTGCGGTCCTACGTAGCCGCGGTTTTAACTCTATATTTGTCCACGGTTACATTTCATCTACGCGTATGCTAAATTTTTATCAGCGAGTAGCGTTAACCGCGGACAAAATATTTTATGGCAGTGGCCTGTTATAGCCGCTGCCTTATATCTCTTTGTTCTTGAATTTTCAACCGCAGACATATAATCATTGATAAATATTGGTTTTCCTACTTTCCCCCTTGATTACAAAGTATATATATATATATGTATGCCAATAATATTGGTCTCGATCTAGCAACCGGTTCCCATTCCTTCTCTTCATTGATCGCTTAATTTGAAATCTGTATACATGGTTTACGCCACATGAAAGTCCTGTAGTATTGTGCGTGTAAACAATTTCTGTCCTCACTTGACAAATTAATCTTCAATGCTTTAATTTACTCGGGAAAAAAATTATCATATGTTTTAAGTGGTGTTGACGGATGCCTCTGCTTTACTGACTTCTGCCTCACAAGACATTGCCAATTAAAGAGATGAATAGATTCCTTCCAAATAATAGTATAACCTTTTCACCCACCTTTCTCTTTTCTTTTAGGTGATTGAGTTGAGTTGCACCATCTAGAGATACCATACGAATTAAATACTTGCTATGCATCGTGGTGCGTCATAAATACCTAGTTAATTTATACACTTCTGCGTTGTCGATTTATACGAGATGACAAGGATTGGGAGATTAAGAAAAAGAATCTTATGAAAAATTGAAAATACTTTTGATAAAAAAATATTAACGTCAAATAAATATATTTAATTTTTTTAATTTAAAAAAAGTTGACGCACACCCCACGGAGGGGGTGTGCGCACACATCTAGTAATAATTAACTATCCAATATTGCGTCATAATAATGTGGGGCCATCACAATGAAATGTACTTGCACACCCCTTGAGGGGGAGGGGTTGTGGAGCAAGATATTCTATTTTAATTTTTATGAGTTCTCCAATACAGTGGTCAGAGATCATTGCATTTGCATTTGTGCGCGTAGCCCTATCGATTCCTGGTCGTACCCTACCCACCCTACGATGATGACGTGGTTCTATTTTAGTGATACTTTTTGCTTCTTTATAGAAAACTGTGCCGGTGTCCTACCCTGTTTTTCAAGTGAGAAAGGTTTGTTGCACTTTCAAAGTGCACTTTTTGTACATTTTTACACTTCTCATTGGATGGACATAGTGTGCCAATTGCAAAGTGACCGATTAGAGAAGTGCAAAGTGCACAAAAAGTGCATTTTGAAAGTGCAACAAGCCTTTCTCTTTCCAAGTTCATCTTATTAATTATTAATCTGAAACTCTAAACAGATCATAGTATTTACGTTTATTTTGAATGGGAGGCTATTTCATTCCATAGATCTTATCATTTTTGAATGCATAAAATGTCTATTATACATGGTATGCTGCAATAATTATTATTCAAAAGACTAGTGGTTAGCCCTCCATTCATCTATACCTGGATAAGGCCACAAGTTCAAATGTCGTTAAAAGTATATTTATAAATAATTTCAAAAACCATTATAATAAACTAGTTTTGTAACAAAAATATTAGTATTTAAAGAAAAACCTTTAAGTATCCATCCGAACCTTATATGTGGGATAGACTACTTGCTAAGAGAAACATTTAGTGGCACAACTAACTTTATTAAGTTGTGCCCCTTAATCTTTGAGATTTAAAAAAGTGCTTATTAAAAGTCTCCCGGAGAAATGTCCACAATTTTATTAAGTGTGTTCACACTAACATATATTTTTTAATGTGCATTAAATATTTCACCGAACCATACGATCCCTCGTGGCAATAACATATCCTTCAATGACACATGCAAGGAGGAAGACAGACAACGGCTAACCTGCTAGTCTTCGGATTCACGAGTTCTGTCTGTGAAGATGCTGCTGGAGTCAGTGGCGGATCCTGAACATTAATTCAGTGGGGTCACTTGAGTCTAAAGATATCATCTTTAAATTCAATGAGATCTCTTTACATAACATTTTAACCTATACAAATAAAAAAAAAAATCTTTTAAAACTCCCCTAAGACTCTCCTTCCAAGTCAGTGGGGTCACGTGACCCTACTGACTTGTAAGAGGATCTGCCACTGGCTAGAGTGGGGGGTGGGTACCAATCCATATTATATTTAAATGCATTAAAATGCCCTTTAGTCCGTGTAAATTTTATTAAAATCGATTGAACTCGTGCCGTAGGTAAATTTTGCCAACAGTACATAGTGGATAACATTTCAAAAGTGGATAGATTGCACGAAATGATCCCAATGACAGGTCCACATATATATCTTACAAGGTGAAACTAATATATATTCTTGTATGTGTACGTAGCATAGTCAACCATGAAACAGTGATTACATATAAAAGAGCATGGATTGGTGGGTGGGCGTAATAATCTCAACCCCGAGAAAATGATGGGTCTGTCCCACATATCACTCAAATAGTCAGATGCAATTGCATTAATTAGACATGGAAATAAATTAAGGGGAGTTGACCTTGTAATGTCAGAGAGAGAGAGAGATCCTATCCCAATGTGAACACCAATATCACTGTTCACACATTCAACTTCCAGAAGAGCACTGCCGGACGACCGACGTTGTTCACTGCAGTGTGACTTCTGAGCTCCAAACTAATCATCATGTTAAATGGAATCCCAATGCTATACATAACTTTTTTTTGTCGGCCAATGGAAAAGGAGAGTAGTATAACATTGGGATACCATATGTTAATTATACATAATAGTATAAAGTGACTATTGTTAAGGAGCGGAGGCAGTCGGATTTGACGGTGGATATGATGACTATTGTTTAGCATATTTTAGATAGCAAATTCATACTTTCCGTGAGGCGTCGACTAAGTATAAAAGTCGCGGAAGTTATTCCTCTTGAAACGGTCAAAGTACCACTTAATTGTAATGTCCACATTAAGTCTATATATAGTTGTAAAGAAAGAGAGGCCAGTGATATAAAAGATATGTACTTGGAGATGGGAAATCTCGTTCTTCTGAACCAAACCACGAGACCCAATTATCCAGCTCGGCCCAACAGGCAATCACGCAGGACCAGCCCAACGAAAGCCCAAACACTAGACCGAGCCTGCCCGATAAAATCTAGTTATCAAAAGGGCTACAACCTTGACTGCACCTAGCGGCCGTAAGGGAAAGTAGGAGCTGTCAAGTTCTGATCTTAGAGTTCACGAACACCAATTCTTGAGCCCATAAAATCACACGGGGTGGAGTTTTCTCGTTACCAAAATAAAAGAGGGAAGAGGCAATGCCTGTCTTAGCCATGTCTATTGTGGATGTAACACCTCAATTTATTTATAAAAATAATTGGTCATGTAATTTCTAAATATTACATGATAACGTTATCATTAAATAATGTATACATCACACTACTATTACCAAAATAATCATTGGGAATAAAAAAATATGAGTTTACATAAGTTGACAACCTAAATAAATAAAAATTTCATTAATAGAAAAGGATTAAAGAAAATAATATAATATATATATAATATATATATATATATAATATATATATTTGCAAGTGACACATTGATTACGTAGTCATTTCACTGTTCACTTATTGTTTACCTACGTAATCCACATTACGTATTGACACCCTTACGTGTTAACTTCGAGTTAAATCCCCGACAGAGCTCATCCCCACCGTCCAGATTTCACGAACGCCTTACAAATGTAATCTCTATATATACACCCCCCCCCCCCTAGTGGTCCTTATCCAACCTCACACTACTGCTATTGTTTCTACTGAGGTCCGAAGAAAAAGGAGGAGGGAGGAGGCGTTGGGTGTTGTTTGGAAGGAGCTCCGGAAGCTCTACCTCTTTGAGATTATTCTCATTTTCTTCTAGCTAAGGTAGGAATCTTGCTTTCTTTTTTCCCTTCTCGCTTACCTACTTTCCCTTCTCGCTTGTGCTACCCTATTTTCCCTTCTCGCTTGGGCTACTATTCAAATGTCTTCTGAATACTTGTTCTTGTTAGAGGAAACCCTTTTTGTATCAGCCAACAACCTTGAGCTCTTCTATAAACTTTCACTTACCACTGCGAAGGAAACCTATAACACCACTGGAAATCAATTTTACCATTCCGGTCGACTGATTCTATCCTTGGATTAAGAAAGATATCTTATGAGACAGACAAAAAGACTTGTAGTCAAACAGAGAAATAATAAGATAATTATGTGAAACAACTATACTTATTTTATGAAGACAAGATGTTTTATGAAGATGATCAATATATAAAGATAATCGACGTTTTATGAAGACCATCGATATTTTATGAAGACAATCAATATATAAAGACAATCGGTATTTAAAAACAATCGAGGTTCAACAAAGCAATAAGACAATTTGACTGGACAAGATATAACGCGATCAGCCAAAGTGTAACATTGGATATGACGAAGTGAGTGTGACGGCCCTCATTATATCGGTACGGTTATACCAACCACGTCGGTAAAGCGAGAGTCCTCACAGTGGGACATTTACCCAAACGATACAAACAGCTGAGATACACGCGAATATACGACAGAGTAGCGGAAGTAAAAGACAACTGTCTTCATTCATTCATCATCCACATTAAACATACATGAAATTTGCAATTCACATTAAGAGCTAAAAGTTCACATAATTAAATTGCTGAAAATAAGTACACAATGTCCACACTTATACAATTTCCTCATGATTTCTAGTACAATGTCACTTTTACATACTATGAAACACAAAAGGGGTACACTGCTCCAACAATCTAAACTCCGCGCTCGGAGTCCGTCTCTACCGTCTCCTCCACGAGAGTCTCGTCACCGTCTATACCTGTACGCCGAAGCAAGGAGTGAGTCTTAAAGACTCAGCAAGCAACACTACTCATAACATACACGTATAAGTCATAGCGGTTTCTACATGCACATTCACAATTTCAACATATGGCATGCTAGTCATTTGAAAATTCTACAATTTAATACATGGATCATGCTTTCAGATTTCTAAGAATAAAACTTACCTATCACATGCTCTCTATTCAATTTACTTGTAAAATTTTACCTTTAAAGAGCCAAGACATAAGAGCTACCAACATGAACACTGTGCATATATGAAAGGAAAACACAACTAGCATGGATTTTACATGTTCTTAAGCACATACATAGACATTTTCACATGCCTTAAGTTGCTGGTTTCACATGGTTTAATGGCTGTAAACCTACACATGAGAGCTACAATGTTGTTAAAACATACCATGTGAACAACCAATCATGCTATTTTGTACACGTGCTCATCAATTATCCCTAACATGGATTCTAGACATTTTCGCACACATAAACATGATGATAACAACATGGATTTACTGATTTCACATGGTTTCAGATTTGTCTCACATGGATTTCAATGTCATATTCTCACATTTTTAGTTTCACATTTTCTTTACACAAGTTTCCAATTCACATGGTTGCACTTTACACATACACATTTCACATTGTTCACTTACACATTAACACATGAACACATACACATTACACATTACACATTTCACATTTTAGGTGCCGTGACACATAGTCCAAACCACCAAAGAAGGACATATACACATCACATTACACATAGACGCCATCTAGGCATTTCAATGGCGACTCTTGGACTGCGCAGACCGGGAGAACAAGTCTCCACCCTAACCAGTGGTACTTGTCCCCTCCAAGATTTCCCCCTAATGCCCTTAGGGTCACTTACACATTGAACTTTCTCAGGGGACTTTTCCCTGATACAGTTCCACTGCCCTCTACGGAAGCAGTGTCACATTGGCACAGTTACACATTTACACATTTTACCGATTTTACACACGGTTTTACACACATATACTTTTCATCCATTCACTTTCTCACTCACATGCATATCTCTGTTTTCCTGACATGACACTACAGATTTCAGGAGTTTAACACACAGTAAATTCACCAATCAGGTTGGGTTTAAACGATATCTAATCACTTTACGATGACATGCATAAATTTTTACATTTAACATGGAAAAGTGCATAACTCCTTATATACTGGTCCAAATGACCTGGAAATTGAACACCTGCTATTTTGGGTTCAAGATCATACATTCAATTTTTCAGATTTTTTTGAGCTAAATAGATTTTACAGAAAATCAATACCTATTTAGCATGTCATTACAATTTAAGTTGACATGGAGTTTAACACCATCATGCATTTTTGCACTTACTGTTTGAACATAGACTAACTGTTATATGCATGATCTGAAAATACAGAATTATCCCTATCATACAACCATAAATCGATCACAACAATTCTTCTTGCAATGCCTTTTTATTTACCGAACCGAATTAATAGCAATTTATGCAAGCATGGACAATTTATCAAAATTGAGTACACATATACAATCCACTACTTCATGATCTGACAAAACTTAGGGCACTCAGACTAGTCCTAATCATAAAACATGGATTGGCAAGATCACCACAAATCATGCTTGAAATTTCATGGGATAATAATCTCTAACATTCACCACCACACATCATAACTCATCCACACACCACATTTACCAGTATACATAGTGTATATGGGTTACCATATATCCTCATCACGGAAAGCCATAAAAATAATCGTATAGGAGGGCAGAATAGTTTACTGTTCTGTCCAGATGAACTTGGCGGCGGTCTCTGGCCGCTAATTCAAAGTCAGCGGCATAGTCGATGGACGCCAATCATGACCTCAGCGTCCAGGGACCTTGTCGTTATGCAGGTCTGTGTAGAACACAGACCCGAGCTCTCAAGATAGGGTGAATCTGAGGGTCTAGGACACGAGGGAAAATTCATAAAAATTGAAAAACCCTCCTAGACTCATACGGGAACCTTATGGTAGGGTCACTTGCCTTTTAGAAACACTCCTAAGGGATCAAAAGTGCTGGTGAAGCCCTCCTTGGGCAGTCCCAAGAAGTGCAGAAATATCCTCCAAGATCTCCTTCCTCCGGGCTCCTGGATGATCTCCACGGCAAGGAAATGTCGGGGAGGCCTTCCTCGATGATCCCTCTAGCCTCCAGTTGCAGTAGAACGCCGGACAAAGCTTCAGAAGTTCGGATTTTGGGCTGCCAAGATGGGGTTTTCTCACAGCTCAGAAGCTAGGGTTTTCTCCTCTTGTTTCTCTCTTGCAAAAGGGTGAAGAGAGAGGGGTTGGGGAGCATATTCGGGTTGGATATAGGGGAGAGACTTCTCTCCCACTCACAGGGTGATAAGATGGCTCTCAGAGCCGTTGGGGACAGCTCCCCAATGGGTGAGCTTCCTTGTTTCCAGAATTTCTGGCTCTGCAACGCATGCAGGTCAGAGAAATAGGCGTCCACATCGTTAGACGCCAGGATTAGTGTTGGCGTCCATGGGTGGACGCTGACACTACCTCAACGGCTAGGGGTTGACGCCAATCTGGCCTTCAGCCAGAACTCTAAAACATGCAGAAAACTATGCATGCCATGCATATATACATGCAATTTGTATATGGTAGTGTATCCATACTATCACCATTCAATACATGCATTATTTACATCTAGTATAAACACATGCACACGTAATTGTACTAATTAATACGTACGTAAATATGCATATACATACACAAGCACAAATATACACATACAAATACAAATAATGCGACGGAAATTCGAGGGCCTTACAGTGAGACTTCGACTGATCAAGACAAAAAGCAACATGACGAAGTACCAGCTTCAGATATGATGAAGTTAGCTTTGGATATGACGAAGTGTAATTTCGGATGTGACGAAGTTACTTCGGATATGACGAAGTGAGACTTTGACTGATCAAGACAAAAAGCAGCAAGATGAAGTACCAGCTTCGGATATGACAAAATTAGCTTCGGATATGACGACGTGTAACTTCGGATATGACGAAGTTAAATTCGGATATGACGAAGTAAGACTTCAACTGATCAAGACAAAAAGCAGTATGACAAAGTAGCAACTTCGGATATGACGAAGTGTAACTTCAGATATGACGTAGTTAACTTTGGATATGACAAAGTGAGACTTCAACCGATCAGATAAAAAGTAGCATGACGAAGTACCAACTTCGTATATGATGAAGTTTGCTTCGGATATGACGAAGTGTAATTTCGGATATGACGAAGTTAACTTCGGATATAACAAAGTAAGACTTTGACTGATTAAGACAAAAACAAGCACGACGAACCAACTGAGATCTCCTGAACAGTCGACCGATTCCCTTGTTTGTTCCAGCTTGTCCTTTTCCCCAGTTATATTGTATTTGTCTACAGTACTTAAACTTGGGCCAACCCAACTTACTGGTATGACCTTCTTGATACTCTTGCATTTGCTGTAATATTAATGTTATTTTGAAATCTGCCCAAATCACACTAAAAGATTGATCAAATGGAAATGATGACACTTTGGGTCTTTGAACTCTACTAGACCAATGCTTGTGCAATGGGGCCGATCTAGTCCCGGGAGGAGCACCCGAACTCGACCACTGAATTGGTTAATTCGAATATGTACCCTTCGAGAATGGATCTACTGGGTGTCTGACATAACACCACCTATTGCAAGGGAAGAGGCAATGCCTGACTTAGCCATGTCTATATTGGACCCACTAAAAGAAACCTTAACACTAAGCATAGATTGTGTGTTGACACTAAGCAGCTAAGAGATGTTGTATTTTCTTGTGATTTGGATGATAACAAAATTTATTAGTGTTGATGAATGTGATGTTTTGATGATAAAAAAAAATTCTTCATTGATTAGTTGAATGAAATGACCCAAATGGATAATGATAAAAAAAAACTCCACATTGACTATCGTTTACTACTAGTATAGGGTGGATGGGTACCGCTCGTCTTAAACGGGCGTGGGTGGAGCCTGCAAACGATATATATAGAGGGCTGGGTATTGCTGATAGGAAGCTTTTCTTTATCAGTTATTATATGACATTGTTAGTGATATTTAAATTTGTAGAATAATTAGATAAACATTAATACTAGTGTTCACAATGAAAGTGCACCATTCTTTTTTTGAAACAAAATTTTATCCTTCATGATTTAGCAGGCTACACCTAAGATATTCAAATTGTTTGATAAAACAATTGAAATAATGTCTGATTTCATCACTTAAATATGAAAAATGACTCAATTTTTAAGTTAGGAGAATTTTTTTTCCAGACCTTCAACTTTCTCAACCCACGGTCGCCTTGGCTAGTCATTGGAGTCCAGTAGGCCGCGATCGACTGCCAAATCCTAGTCATCGAATCCGACAGCTGATGATGCCGCTGGTGAATAGTCATCAGTGACCAACAAGTTTCTAGATTCCAGTAGGTGATGACCAGATTCCGGCGACTCCATCGAAGACCAATCGTCGAATTACGGTGGCTTCACCGACGAGCAATTCTCCATATTCCAACAACTCCACCAAAATGCAGTCACTAGATTTCGACGACTCTGTCATTGACCACTAGTCGGATTCTGACGATGGACGATCGCCAATTGGCGAGTCACCGAATTCTAATAGATTGTCGTCAGAATCCGGTGACTCCACTTGGATTCCGGTTGTAACACCCTCCTCCGACTTCACACACACATACATATAACCTTTGATCGGAAGAGGGGTTATGCTGACAAATTTTCCGTTATGGGTAGACAAATCCATGAAATGCACAAAACTAGCAAACCATTCCTCAAAGGCATCTTTGAACATATTATACGTCACAAGATAACAAAGTATTAATACTCATTATTTACATAAAGCCAAGTTTTCTCTCTCTAAACTTTTAATAAAACTACAAAGTCTCTAAAAAGTCAATAAACTATGCTATTCTTCTTCCTTTCTTCTTCAGGAGCGGAATTGTGAATCATTTGTAGCTGAGCTTACCTTTACCTTCAATCTGAAAGGGTTGGAGGAAACAAAGGCATGAGTCGGAAGGACACAGTAGGTGAAAGTAAGCATATATGGATCAAAAACACATTTGCTCATGAATTTCATACTTAACAGAAACATGTAGCTCAAATTGAATTCATAATGAGCCCAAACAAATCACAGAATAAGAGTCATTTGTCTTTCAGAATTTAGACCATAACTTGATTGGAAACGAATTCGACAGGCATACTGCTCTCAAGAAGTTACTAAATAGACGTAATACATCCTTAGTGCCTAGGCGATTCCAGCACCTTGGATCTTGTTCATTGCGCAAGAACGGAGTTTATTACCCACCATCGTCAGTCCATTGACTTGGATTTACCTACAAACTATCGCCCACAGCTGATCACAAGTGACTGGTGCTACCATAAGTGATCCTAAACCCTCTTTGAAGAGAGCACTGTCTTCAGATCACAAATTTCATCTCATGAGCACAATAAATATAGAACTTTTAAAGATAGTTTGTTGAATGAGTAGTCAAATTATTTTGGTCATAAAGGGTTTAAGATCCAAGAAATGAGATAAACACTTGTGGGGTCAATAGGGTAGTGAATCTTCAAAATATGGAACAAGGATTGGAGCTGGAAACACAAGGACAACATCTGTTGACAGCTACTGGTTTCCAGAACCTTGTTTCTGGGATCTAACAGTGGCTGTCAACAGGCAAGAGTCATCTGTTGATAGGTCAGGGTCGTCTATCGACAGCTAGGATCTATCTGTCGACAGCTAGAAGCTATCTGTCAACAGCTACGGGCAGGCCTCAACATCTAGAAATGGATCTACGTTGCTCTATAGACTCTTTTAAAGATTTCTATGAATCCAAATATGCTTAACACATTAAAGAGGGTCTTGTACATAGTTCTAAACATCATTAATATGAAGAAAGAATTATAGACAATAGGAGTCCAAGCTTTGCATATGAATGGCATGAAACTGAGAACTTGTGGGAAAAGACTCTATAAGAACACATCTACTCCATGAAATTCTTTTTCCAAGTTGGAACAAAATTCATACCAGTACAAAATATACATCTTAAGACATGGATAATAGCTAGAGCCTCATAAAAACTTACTGATCCTTGTGACAAGGAACCAAAGTAGACGCTCAAACTCCGAGATTCTAGTAGAAGGAGGACAAGAAGAGGAGAATTTCCACCAACCTACTTGGAGTAACACAAGTATTAACTAAGACGTGATCACAAGAAGTAGAAACATAATACTAATGATGTTTTTCAGAATTAATGGCAAGAATGAACATAACCTAATGCTTAGACTTGGTCTTCTTAACGGAAAGGAGAAGATTGGAGAGGACATGTAGAAAAGAACCTACTTGATTTGAAGGGGAATGAAGATTCTTCTTCTTCACTTAAAAATTCACAGTAGCAGGATGAAGAACAGGAAAACCACAGGTAGAAGCTTCGATAGGTGTACTTGAGGAGACAATAATCAACAGATGAAGATACAAGAGCAGCCACAACCAGCAGCTGCTATAGCCCAGTGGCTACAATCTCCAACAGAGACAACACAGCAAGAACAAGAGTGAAGAACAAGAACTAAAGGTGCAAAGCATGTTCTGGAAAAAGTGCTCACGATGGGTGGTGTGGGGGTTTTTTATAGCCCAACACCTTACCATGCACAGCGACACCTCTCTCGCCCAGGTGTAACAATAAAAACGATTTGGTTTTTACTGTTACACATGGCTCATGCAACCTCTCCATGATTACACATACCCCCCTACGTGTGAGATGTTTAACCCTTAATGACATGGGCTTGCGTAGCCCATGTTGCGTAAGCATGGATTAATTCCAAAACAACATCACCGTAAATAGCCCATAATTTAGCTGGCCTAAAGATCCTCATGTTTAGGTGTCCTAATCATATCCAATCAAGTTGAAATTTGACCATAGGCTAATGAAAGGTTTTACAATTATGGGTGATTTTATTTTAATTTTTAGAATTTATTTTTTACTGGGTAAAAAATCGCCCCGAAAATAGTTGCGTCGGTTTAATTTCAAAATCTGTACATCAAAAATTCCGAATAATTACACTTTTGATATCTCCATATTTTTCTAAGAATTATGGTGTTCTTAGATTTTATTTTTGTTACAGTTTTTCGGTGTCGCCCTGTCTAGGTGCGTACGACCGAAAGTGATACCAGGGTACGATAAAGTGTCCTAAACACACTCTTAATACTAAATATATCGATTTAAATATAATTGGTATGCATAAACAAGAATTTCTACATAAACCATGATATTTAAAATTCGAGGATATTACATTTCTCCCCCTGTTAAAATAAATTTCGTCCTCGAAATTGGCAAAATTTACTTACCGAATAGTTGTGGATACTTTTCTTTCATTTCTTGCTCTAATTCCCACGTTTCTTCCTCCACGAGTGCATTTCTCCATAAGAACTTCACCATAGAAACTGCTTTGTTTCTGAGAACTCGTTCTTTTCTGTCCAATATTTTTACGGGTTCCTCTTGCACGGTTAAATCTGACTGTATTTCCACATCTTCATAACTGATTATATGAGAAGGATCCATTATGTATTTATTTAACATAGATATGTGAAACACATTATGAATGTGTGACCAAGAGGGCGGTAGAGCTAACTGATATGCTACTTCTCCTATTTTCTGCAATATTTCAAAAGGCCCTACATGTAACGTTGCGCGTTTTCCGGATCCCCGTGGATCCAGGTTTAGTGGGTTTAGTGGCCCATGTGAGGCCATTAGTGTGGTGTGTTTCTTACTAGATCCTTACGGGTTTGGTTTGGGTCCGTGTTGGTGTTCAGCTTGCTGGACACAGTGTGTTGGCGTCCAGGTGGTGACGTTGATTGTGTGTTGACGGCAGTGGTGTGCCATTAACATGGTGTTAACATCCATCGATGAGGACGTTGACTGTTGAACTTGGCGTCAGGATTTGTGGACGTCTAGTTGTGGCGGTCTGGTTAAACGGCCAAAGGGTTGACGTTAACCTGGCATGCTGTGTTTTTATGGCAGACCCGAGCTCTGTTCTTTCCCCTCTCTCTCCCTTCCTCTTCCCCCACCTTCACCCTTGAGCTTCTTCGCGAGTTCTGACGGTCGGCGGGAGCTCGTGGGAAGGCCGTGGTGCGCTGTGGTAGCGGCAGATCGGGCGGGGAATGACGGATTGGAGCGCGGTGTTCGTGGGACGTTTCTCGGTTTCGGCGTGATTCGAGGTTCTTCGGGAGTTAAGTGCGTTTCTGAGGTAGGGGTCGAGCCCGTTAGCTTGTTAGAAACATTAAAACACGACTTAATCACTTGAACCAGCATTTTTATTGTATTTTCGGATCAAGTCGTACCATGCGGGGTTAAAGGGTGGTTTGATGAATTTAATGTGTAAAGCATGTTGTAATGGGTTGTTCCGGGTTCTAGTATGTTAAAGGAACCATTTTTATATGTTTTTCTGTAGTTTAAACGGTTGGAAAACCTGTAGAGCTGGATTAGGGTTTCTACAGGGTTTTAGGCCGGAGAACTTGGCGTCAAGATCGCTTGCCGCCAAGATCACCAGCCGGGAGATAGACGGCTAGATCGCTTGCCGTTTACTTCCTTCAAATGGCAGTCGATGTTGCCGCCAACCTGTGCATGTATCCATGCAGTGTGTTTACGTAGTTTTCCTGGTTATGAATATTGTGTGATTGTGTGTGCATGGCGATGACCGGTGTGAGCCAGTGCACTTGTTATGCTCTTGGAGCATACTGCTCATGTAATGGGCATGTTTTACGTAAATGATATGTGATGTACGTAATCGCTTTCCGTGGTATGTGTGGTGTGTTGGCACTCGTGGCACTCTTGGAGTGCGTTGTCCATGTGTTGGACATGTGGTTTACGTGGAAGACGTGTGGTACACCATCCAGGGTGTAATATACACGTATTGCCTACGTGGTTTGAGTGTGTGTGTGCTACACACTCTGTTGTAATATAATTCTGGTAATTTATCGTAGTAACTGAGCAGTGAGGTTCTTGTGTGAGCCTAGCCATGAATTTGTGGTGTTTGGCAGTGAAGGTCATATGTGGACCTAGCCCTGATTTGTTGTTGTCTTTCGAATAGTGTTATATTGATTTATGTGTTAAGTGGTCTGTGTTGCCACGAAGGTCATTTCGTGACCAATGATAGGCAAGTTTGTGGTTCAGTTATGGTTGGTGTGGGGATAGCTTTGGGGTCACACGGTGACCGATGTTAAGCTAATCCTAACACTTGTATATTGTGAATTATAAGAAAAGGTTATATGTGTAAGTATCGTGGTTTGTGCTAGCCGAGTGTGGTGGTCCGGCGCCTATTCCGGAATGCCTCTCTAGTCGGTACCCCAGGTTCTTTGTGAGCCAGGCACGTGGTTTGTTGTGCTCGGGGTTTTGTCCCGGTACTTGTGTTGTACCGTTGAGGTCTGTGTCGTCTTCCTGGACACCCTCACTCTTGTGCTTGAGTTGTACATCCGGCTGAGGGAAAGACGGCAGTAGGGCAGTGGCTTGTGTTGTGGGTGTGTAGTCGCTTGTAGCGCTCTCGTAGTTGGGGATACGGACACCAGTAGTCGACACTGGTCCCCAGCTAGTCCTGTTTTCCAGTGCCTCACTTTAGAGTGCTTCGGCCAGAGACTCTAGAGGTGCCAGGCATGGGCCTGCAGTTGGGTGTCTGTAGGTGTGGTGTTGCTTGGTCTCAACAGTTGTTTGACTTCTTCCTAGTGGAGCGGCAGTTGGACCTTTCGTCCGTGATTGCGAGACTGAGAGGTGTTCTTGTGTTGTGTTGTCTGGGTTGGATATTGGCCTGATCAGCCAGTAGTCTGTTCCCGTGTGGTGGCGTCGTTCTTTCTGACTCGTGCTTTGCCAGTGATTGTGGTTGTGAGTTTGTGACTCGTGGTCGAGGTTTGACCAGTTCGAGGTGTGCCCTGGTGTTGGCACAGTTGTGTCTCAGTTGCGGTTTGTGTGACTCGTCGATTAAGGTTTCACCTGTAATATTGTGCTTAATTAAAAGTATAATATAATTATGGATCAGTGTGGTGTTTATCACCTACTTGTACCCTTGTTGGGGGTTTGAGTTGTGGTACTCAGAGTAGTAGGTACCTATTTTCCTTCGAAGGTTACTTTGTAGTTTTGTGGTGGTACATTGTGTACCAATCTTTCGGGTACTTGTGTGTTGTGGAGGTCTTGTGGTTTGACCTGCCACTTGTTGTATCCTAACTATTCTAAGTAGATCTTTGTTTATAATTTATTGTGGATTAGTTGTGATTATTAATTATGTTACCTTTGTGGGTATTTTGCCGATGAGGCTTATGGCCTAGGCATATTGTGGTTTAGTTGAGCTATGCTCCGTGGAGGCCGTGTGAGACCTTCCACAGTTTGAGTTTTACTCATCTTGGGTATGATTCCAATTATAGCTTTAGTGTGTTATGGATTGGCTTCGTGTTAGCCAGTTCCATTACCTTTGAGTAGTTCTGTTGTAAAGTGGTTGGGAGTATAAACCAGCTCTTTATTAGCAGTCCTATTACTCAAGTGTTTGAGGTTCGCCTGTAAGCTTGTAGCCTGGGCAGTGACTTGCCTGTGTGGCTTATAGTTTAGGCAACCCATTGTTGTAGCAGTGTGCCAGTGAGACTGTGGTTTAGGCACTTTGGTTGTTGGGCTGACTAATGATATTATGTTAGTCCTGTAGTCCTACTTTTCTTCTGAGGACTTTATGTTTATATCATGAGCATGTTAAATTGTTATTTATTGTAATGATGTGAGCATGAAATGGTTTGGCTATTGTTGTTGCCAATGAGACCCATGGGTCGAGGTGTGTCTGGTTACAGTGTTGTTTTGGGTAGCCCCTACTGAGCCAGTGACTTGTTGAGGCTCACTCCCCTACATTCTTTTCAGGGTTGCCGTGTGTTTAGCTTGCAGTGGCGTTGCGTCAGACTTGTACCACCAGCAGTAGTTTAGTAGTTAGGGTTATGTGAGCTTGTGCTCCCTCGGGGTATGCCCCAGGTAGTTGTACTCTTTTTAATTGGACATGTTTAATGTAATGGGACAGTTGTACAAATTTGTGAACAGATATGAGCACATGTACTTTCTTGTGTCTTATATTCTTGTGGTTTGTCTTTTTGTACTCTTACTGGACTCGTGTGTGTGAGATATCCCTTGCGACACTTCAGTGCGTTCGCGGGAGGCGGATCTGGATATGGAGCCTTAATGGGCATAAATACCCGGTCCGTTACACTACATATCTAGGACTGAGTTTTCCTTCATACCAAATCTCATGATACCTTTGGTTGGAGAGATCTTTAGAAATACATGATCACCTATGTTAAACTCCAGTGGCCTTCTTCTCCTATCAGCATATTTCTTCTGTCTGTCTTGAGCTATTAGTAATCTCTTCCTGATTAATTTAATCTTCTCTGAGCAGTTCTGAATTAATTCTGGCCCAATGAGACTCTTTTCTCCCACTTCTGCCCAACAGAGGGGTGATCTACAAAGTCTACCATATAATGCCTCATATGGTGCCATCCCAATACTTGTATGGTAACTATTATTGTATACAAACTCAATTAAGGGTAGGTAATCATCCCAGCTACCACGCCAATCCAAACTACAGGCTCTTAGCATATCTTCGAGTGTTCTGATAGTTCTTTCTGATTGGCCATTGGTTTGTGGATCATATGCTGAACTAAATTTTAATTGTGTACACATGGCTGCTTGCAAACTTTTTCAAAATCTAGCAGTGAACCTTGGATCTCTATCTGAAATAATTGACAAAGGATTCCCATGAAGTCTCACAATTTCTTTGATATACGATTGAGCCAAATCTTCTAATGATTGAGTCTTTGTAACTGCTAGAAAATGAGCCGATTTAGTTAATCTATCCACAATTACCCAAATAACATCATGCTTCTTTCTTGTCTTTGGCAAACCCATTACGAAGTGCATGGTTATCTGCTCTCATTTCCATATTGGAATTTCAATTAGTTGCATAGGCCCTGCTGGCTTCTGGTGCTCAACCTTTATTTGTTGACATGTTAAACATTTACTCACAAATTTTGCTATGTCTTTTTTCATTCCATGCCACCAAAATTACTTTTTTAGATTCTGATACATTTTAGAGCTACCAGGATGGATCGAATACTGAGATTTGTGCCCTTCCTTCAATAATTCTCTTTTGATTTCTTCATTCTCCGGTATGCGTATTCTATTTTGAAATCTGATTATCCCTTGACTATCTCTGGTGTATCCTGGTTTATTTATCATCTCTTTTAGTTTCTGATCTTGGTTATGTGCTTCACCAATTTTATCTAGTAATATCGACCTTACTGTCAATTGTGCCAATATCAAATTTTCTGCACCACGTCTAGGTGAGTATTCGATCAAATCTGTCATTTCTTTCCACTGTTGATGCAATTGTAGTGTTCTTGATTTCTTTCTGCTCAAAGCATCAGCAACTACATTAGCTTTACCCGGATGGTAATTTACTATAAAATCATAATCTTTCAAAAATTCTAACCATCTCCTTTGTCTTAGATTCAGTTCCTTCTGAGAAAATATGTACTTTAAACTCTTATGGTCAGTATAAACTTCAAATTGTTCCCCATATAAGTAGTGGCGCCAGATCTTCAAAGCATGTATGATCGCTGCCAATTCTAAGTCATGAGCCAGATAATTCCTTTCATGATCTTTTAATTGTTTAGAGGCATAAGCTACCACTTTCCCATGTTGCATAAGAACACATCCAATCCTCTTTAAGATGCATCCGTGTACACTATAATCCTCCCGATCCTTGAGGTAAAGTAAGAATCGGAGCTGTGGTAAGCTTCCCTTTTAATTCCTGAAAACTGGCCTCACATTTCTCATTCCACACAAAAGGTGTCTCTTTTCTAGTTAACTGAGTCAAAGGCATAGCTATAGAAGAAAAGCCTTCAATAAATCTCCTATAGTAACCAGCTAATCCCAAGAAACTTCAGATTTCTGATGGATTCTTAGGTCTTTCCCAATTCAAAATTGCTTCAATTTTACTTGGGTCTACTGCCACACCTTTTTGAGAAATCACATGGCCCAAAAAGTTCACTTCCTTGAGCCAGAACTCACATTTACTTAACTTAGCATACAATTGATGATTCCTTAAGGTTTGTAGTACAATTCTCAAATGTTCCTTGTGTTTTCTTCATTAGATGAATATATCAACACATCTCTAAACACCACCACAAAGTTGTCCAAATAAGGCTGTAATACCCTATTCATCAATCCATAAATACCACAGGTGCATTAGTCAACCCAAAAGGCAATACTAAGAACTCATAGTGTCCATATCTGGTTCTAAATGCGGTCTTAGGGATGTCATTCTTCAACTCTCAATTGATGGTACCTAGACCTTAAATCTATCTTAGAGAATATTGTGGCAGACC
Source organism: Colocasia esculenta (assembly GCA_014218235.1). Classification (NCBI taxonomy): domain Eukaryota; kingdom Viridiplantae; phylum Streptophyta; class Magnoliopsida; order Alismatales; family Araceae; genus Colocasia; species Colocasia esculenta. Next base: position 25,169,143 of record CM024766.1, read on the forward strand.
GAAGTTGATCAAATAAGTCATCAATTCTAGGTAATGGATATTTATTCTTGATTGTGACTTGGTTCAACTTTTATAATCAATACATAATATGAGAGATCCATCTTCTTTCTTACAAACAATATCGGAGCTCCCCATAGTGACACACTTGGTCTAATAAAACTTTGTCTAATAAATCTTGCAACTGCTTCTTTAATTCTGCCAACTCAGCTGGTGCCATTCTATAAGGAGCTATAAATATGGGTAAAGTTCCAGGCAAAAGTTCAATAGCAAAATCAATTTCCCTACTGGGAGGTAATCCAGATAGATCACTCGGGAACACATTTGGAAATTCTTTCACAACATCAATATCTTGAACTAATATCTGTTTATGCTCATTTGATATGGCCATCACACTTGCCAGATAACCTTGACAACCACTTCTCAGCCATTTCATGGCTTTAAGTGCTGATATAGTCTTCTTGTTTCCATTATTCTTTGGGCATGTATAGCTGAAATCTGCTAATCCCGGCCTTTTAAATGTTAAAACTTTCTTATGACAATCTAGAATGCATGATTTTCTGCTAACCAATCCATTCCCAGTATTATGTCAAAATCTTGCATGTATCCAATACATATACATATGCGGTAAGTTCATGCTCTCCTATTTTCAGAGTTATTTCAGGGATGACAGAAGTAAGAATAGCCATTTGACCCGTAGGACAATCAAGTACCATTCTTCCTACCAATGGCTCTGGTTTCTGAGATATAGAATTAACAAATACTCGAGAAATAAAAGAGTGAGTAGCTCCAGGGTCAAATAACACTCTAGCATACATATTTTCAGTCAAGAGAATACCTTCAGCTATAGTGGGGGTGTCTTGAGCTTCCTCCTTTGTCAAAATAAAGACTCTAGCTGGTCCCGTAGGTGGTTGTCTTGGGGCTTGCTGGAAGTAAGGTTGTGGCTTTTGTGCTTTTGACTAGTCTGCTCTGTGTGGACAGTCCTTAATCATATGCCCTTTCTGACCACGTCCATAACATTTTCTTGCTACTTTCCAGCACTCATCACCGGGGTGTCTTCCTCCACATTGAGCACACACGGGCCAACTCTTTTCCTGTTCTCCCTGTTGCTTGGCTGAATCAACCTTTCGCTTCTGACCTTTCGTTTCCTTGGTATACACATTTTTCTTCTTACCTACATTGGTTTCTTTGTTTTTCATATATTCCGTAAATTCAGATTCCACTATAAATGCAGTCTTTAGTGCTACTGCCATGCTCTGGGGATCTAGTGGAGCTACCCTGCTCCTCACACTAGGTTTCAATCCTCTCACAAACTTCTTTACCCTTCTGAGTTCATTGTCGCAAATGTGGGGTGCATACTTTTCCAGTTCAATAAATTTGGTTTCATACTCTACCACAGTCATATCTTTTTGCTCCAACTGTAAGAATTCCACTTCTTTCCTATCCTTGATATGTGGTGGAGTGTATTTCTCATACAATTCTCTTAAGAATTCATCCCAACTAATATTATCTCCTCTATTTCTGAATGCATTTCTCATGGCAGATTGCCACCATTCATCTACTCTATCCTGAAGCATATAAGTCGCCAATGTGACTTTGTCTTCTTCTTCACATCTAATTGCCTTAAATATCTTTTTCCATCTCTCTAACCTATCCTTCTACAATTCAGGTTGACTACTCCTTTGAAAGCTGGAGGTCCCATCTTCTTAAATTTCTCAACAATGATGCTCCAGAAATTCTTTCTCCACCCACATCTTGTTGATTCCTCATTAGAGTCTGTACTAGCCCCTAGAATGACTGCATAAAAGTAGCAAAATTAGGAGTCCCAGTACTTCCTTCTTGAGAGTTTATGGCCGGTAATATATTGGGAACTTCCCCTCTAGAACCTTCTTCAATTTCCTCATGTCTATCCTCACTGGATGTGTCGATAGCTTTCCCTTTGTCTGCCATTTCCTGGAACACCATCAAACACATCCAATTAATTCATACTAACCACTTAAATTTTAAGAACCAAAATGATCTTTAGAGATTCTAGAATACACACAAATATTTTATTTATTTCCTTTGTGAAAATGGTCACAGAGATATCTATCACCCATAACCTTGCTCTGATACCACCTCTGTAACACCCTCCTCCGACTTCACACACACTTACATATACCATACATATAACCTTTGATCGGAAGAGGGGTTACGTGATAAATTTTCCGTTATGGGCAGACAAATCTGTAAAATGCACAAAACTGGAAAACCATTCCTCAAAGGCATCTTTGAACATATTATACGCCACAAGATAACAAAGTATTAATACTCATTATTTACATAAAGCCAAGTTTTCTATCACTAAACTTTTAATAAAACTACACAGTCTCTAAAAAGTCAATAAACTATGCTATTCTTCTTCCTTTCTTCTTCAACAGCGAAATTGTGAATCATTTGTAGCTGAGGTTACCTTCACCTTCAATCTGAAAGGGTTGGAGGAAACAAAGGCATGAGTCGGAAGGACTCAGTAGGTGAAAGTAAGCATATATGGATCAAAAAACATTTGCTCATGAATTTCATACTTAACAGAAACATATAGCTCAAATCGAATTCATAATCAGCCCAAACAAATCACAGAATAAGAGTCATATTTGTCTTTCAGAATTCATACCATAACTTGATTTGGAAACAATTCGACAGGAATCACTGCTCTCAAGAGGTTAGTAAAGAGACGTAAATTCATCCTCAATGCCTAAGCGATTCCAGCACCTTAGATCTTGTTCATTGCGCAAGAACAGAGTTTATTACCCACCATCGTCAGTCCATTGACTTGGATTTACCTACAAACTGTCGCCCACAGCTGATCACAAGTGACTGGTGCTACCACAAGTGATCCTAAACCCTCTTTGAAGAGAGCACTGTCTTCAGATCATAAATTTCATCCCATGAGCACAATAAAGATAGAACTTTTAAAATATAGTTTGTTGAATGAGTAGTCAAATTATTTTGGTCATAAAGTGGTTTAAGATCCAAGGAAATGAGATAAACAACTTGTGGGGTCAATAGGGTAGTGAATCTTCAAAATATGGAACAAGGATTGGAGCTGGAAACACAATCAGGACAACATCTGTCGACAGCTAGAAGGCAGCTGTCGACAGCTACTGGTTTCCAGAACCTTGTTTCTGGGATCTAGCAGTGGCTGTCGACAGGCAAGAGTCATCTGTCGATCGGTCAGGGTCGTCTGTCGACAGCTAGGAGCTATCTGTCGACAGCTAGAAGCTATCTGTCAATAGCTACGTGCAGGCCTCAACTTCTAGAAATGGATCTACGCTACTCTAAAGACTCTTTTAAAGATTTCTATGAATCCAAATATGCTTAACACATTAAAGAGGGTCTTGTACATAGTTCTAAACATCATTAATATGAAGAAAGAATTATAGACAATAGGAGTCCAAGCTTTGCATATGAATGGCATGAAACTGAGAACTTGTGGGAAAAGACTCTATAAGAACACATCTACTCCATGAAATTCTTTTTCCAAGTTGGAAAAAATTCATACCAAGTACAAAATCTACATCTTAAGACATGGATAATAGCTAGATCCTCATAAAAACTTTACTGATCCTGTGACAAGGAACCAAAGTAGACGCTCAAACTCCGAGATTCTAGTAGAAGGAGGAACAAGAAGAGGAGAATTTCCACCAACATACTTGGAGTAACATGAGTATTAACTAAGACGTGATCACAGGAAGTAGAAACATAATACTAATGATGTTTTTCAGAATTAATGGCAAGAATGAACATAACCTAATGCTTAGACTTGGTCTTCTTAACTGGAAAGGAGAAGATTGGAGATGAAATGTAGAAAAGAACCTACTTGATTTGAAAGGGGAATGAAGATTCTTCTTCTTCTTCACTTAAAAATTCACAGTAGAAGGATGAAGAATAGGAAAACCACACGGGTAGAAGCTTCGATAGGTGTATTTGAGGAGACAATAATCAACAGATGAAGATACAATAGCAGCCACGACCAGCAGCTGCTATAGCCCAGCGACTACAATCTCCAACGGAGACAACAATAGCAAGAACAAGAATTGAAGAACAAGAACTAAAGGTGCAAAGCATGTGCTGGAAAAAGTGCTCACGATGGGTGTTGGGGGTTTTTTATAGCCCAACACCTTACCATGCACAGCGACACCTCTCTCGCCCAGGTGTAACAATAAAAACGATTTGGTTTTTACTGTTACACATGGCTCATGCAACCTCTCCCATGATTACACATACCCCTACGTGTGAGATGTTTAACCCTTAATGACATGGGCTTGCTTAGCCCATGTTGCGTAAGCATGGATTAATTCCAAAACAACATCACCGTAAATAGCCCATAATTCAGCTGGCCTAAAGATCCTCATGTTTAGGTGTCCTAATGATATCCAATAAAGTTGAAATTTTTACCATAGGTTAATGAAAAGGTTTTGCAAATTATGGTGTTTTTAGTTTAATTTTTAGAATTTATTTTTCACTTGGTGAAAAATCACCCCGAAAATAGTAACGTCGGCTTAATTTCAAAATTTGTATGCCCAAAATTCCAAATAATTACACTTCTGATATCTCCATATTTTTCTAAGAATTATGATGTTCTCGGATTTTATTTTTGTTACAGTTTTCGGTGTTGCCCTGTCGGGATGCGTACGACCAAAGGTGATACCAGGGTACGATAAAGTGTCCTAAACACACTCTTAATCCTAAATATATCGATTTAAATCCAATTGGTATGCATAAATAAGAATTTCTACGAAAACCATGATATTTAAAATTCGAGGATATTACACGGTTGTCTGTGAGTCACTGGATTCTGACAGACTATCGCGTGGACTCGATGGCTCTGCCAACATCTCTGTTGGAGATCAGTCGCTAGATTCTCGCGACTCCACCAGCAGTCAGAATCTGGTGACTCCGCCAATGACTGACAAATACTCTAGTCATCAGATTCTAACGATCGACGGTCAGACTTGGATAGTCGGTTGTTTTTTCACATATTAAGATATAAAAAAAAAACTTAAATATAGTATTTTTATCAAACAAGATATTGATTCAAATGTTATTAGGTTAGTTATCAAACAACTTTTGATGAATATCTTACATATATTAAATATTTTTTAAGTTTCAAATTTGGAGAATAAATATAAAATAAGATTTCAAACTTAAGACTTAATAGGGTGTTTGGTTACATTTTTTTTTTATCAAATTTTCTCTTATTTTTTAAAAAAGGGAAGAGATGTAAGTGAGGTTGTGTTTGGTAGACCGTTTCTTTTTTTGGGGGAGAGAATCCTGCACCGCCTATATCTCTTCCCAAAAAAAATAAGTGTTGACCTGTTTTTTTTTAGACTCTCGTCTTCACGCGATCGCTCGACCTGCAGCAAGCCTCGCATCTGGGAAGACAACCTCCGTCGCGGCTCCTCTGGGCGAACCTTCAGCAAGGTATCTCTCTCTTTCTCTCTCTCTCTCTCCCCCCCCTCGCCGGCAGAGCCCCCCCGCCCCTGCGCCGTCGCCAGCGGAGCCCCCAGCGGCTCCTCGCCCACCCCACGGTGCCCCCGCCCCTGCCCCAGCGCCCCCTCCCCGGTGCTGCCACCCCCGCCCCTGCCCTAGTGCCCCTCGCCCACCCCACGGCGACCCCGCCCCAGCGCCCCCTCTCCAGTGCCCCCGCCCCCGCCCCCCTACCCCAACGCCCCAGCGCCCCCTTGCCGGTGCCCCTGCCCCAGTGCCCCTCGCCCACCCCACGGCACCCCCGCCCCTGCCCTAGCGCCCCCTCGCCAACCCCACGGCACCTCCGCCCCCGCCCCTACCCCAATGCCCCCGCCCCTGCGCCCCCTCGCCCACCCCACAGTGCTCTACCCCCCTCCCCACCCCACCTCGCCAACCCAAGCTCTGCCCCCCCACCCCACGGCACCAACGCCCCCCCCCCCCCCCCCCCCCCCCCCCCACCCCACCCCGCCAGAGAACCCACCCAACTTGACCGACTCTCTCTGCCCACCCCATCAACGCTCTGCCCACAGTTCTCTACCAGTCATACCCCCCCCCCCCCCTTCCCCAACAGCAGCATGTATATTTTTTGAATTTAGATATATATTATGTTGAATTTAGCATATATATTTTATGAATTTAGGATGTCTGAAACACAAGCATCTTCTGCGAGTGGTCTTAATGAAAGGTTGAAGTGGGATCAAACATGATTAATGTACCTAACTAAATTATTGGTAGATCACCATCGTGCTGGAAAAAGGGCATCAACTAGTTGAAAACTTGAAGCATGGGAAACAATGCGAACAGAGTTTAACAGTAGATTTGGATTAAATGAGACTGTCAAACAATTGAAAGCTAGAGTCCAAGTGATGAAAAATGATTATGCTATCATCAAGAATATATTAAATGCAAGTGGTTTTGGTTTCAACCCTGTGTTGAACACATTTGCTGTCACTGATGAAGTTTGGGACGCTTACATTCAGGTATTTATGTTCATGTATGAAGAAAATTTTAAATTTAAGTATGAATAAAATTCAACTTATATTTATGTTCATGTATTTCAGAAACATCCTGAAGCAAGAACATGGAGAGGAGTCACTATACCATCTATAATGAGTGTTATGAAATTTTTGAGGGTACTAAAATAGATGGAAGTAGACAACACAATACACTACCATGATCAGAAACAATCGAACATGGCGATCCATACATGACACCTCCTCATCAAACACCTGTGGATTTGACGAAAGATGATGATAGTGCTGCATCCAGTCCTAATTTCAAACTTACGGAAAATAAAAAGCGTCAGAATTCTATTAGCCCAAATGAAAAGAGGAAGAGAAGGTCAAAAGAACCATCATCGTCTTTTGCTGAAGCAATGGTGGAGGCAACTAAAGAATTTAAGAAGTCATCGATGCCTGCTTCTTATGACATGATTCAACAATGTGTGGAAATAATCATGGCAATGGACTTAACCATTTCAGAGAAAGCTAGAGCACCTGATTTGATTAGAAAAGACAATGCATATCTTGTATTCTTAAAATTTGATGATGCAACTCGTTTAGAATGGTTGAAGTTGCATCTTGGGGATCATTGATAGATTTTCTTTTGGTTATCATGTTCTCTTAGAGATAATTTCAGTTATTATGTTTGCATTTTATGATGTCATTATTAAATAAATGATTGGTTCATAATATAAGTTATGATAAACAGGTGCATTGAGCGTGATGTTATTTTTGTCATATTGCATGTAGATGGAATAGATGACAAAAATTTTGACTTAAATGAGGAAGAAGAAAATTTTTAGCATGTCATCGTCAATTTTTCCTTATCATGTGGACATTAGTGAAGATTGTTTACGATCACAAGGAAGGAAATCCTAGGAAGCGCATAAGAACATCTATTCTTACTGGCAGATATGAATGAGTTATTGCAAGGGGCTGAAATTCAATTCCGTGAATTATGTCGTATGAATAAACACATATTTTTCTTATTGCGCAATGAGATAAGAGACTTGGAATTGTTAAAAGAGAGTGCAAGAGTTGACATTGAGGAAATGATAATTATATGCATGTATATTTTAGCAAAAGGTGCAAGTAACAGATCTGCTCAAGATAGATCCCAACATTCAGGTGAAACAATAAGTCGACGATTTCATGAAGTTCTTGATGCTCTCATCAACTTAGCTCCAAAGTTCATTTATCTCCCTCCGATAGACACTCCACAATATATTCGCGATAGACAACATTTTGGTTTTTTAAGGTAACATTTATACTAAGATTCATGTTATTATATCTCTCTATGCCATTAACTTTAAACTTATGTTGATTTAGGATTATAATGGGGCTATAGATGGTACACATATATTAGTCGAAATTTCAGTAAATGATAGAATGAGATATCGTAATCGCAAGGGTCAGACATCACAAAATGTTATGGTCGTCTGCTCTTTTGATATGCGTTTTCTTTTTGTTAATGCTGGATATGAAGGTTCTGCTGCCGATGCTACTGTTTTAGAAGGAGCTATAACGTCGGAATTTTATGTACCAGAAGGTAAATTTTTATCTATCCCATTTTTTTTAATCATGATGTGCTGACATTTAATTTTATGTATAGGTAAATATTATCCGGTTGATGTTGGTTATGCAAACACACCACAATTTTTAGCACCTTATCGCGGAGTAAGATATCATTTGAAAGAATTTGGTCCAAATCACTCTACTCTACAAAACTTTAAAGAGCAATTTGCGGCATGCTTCACTGCGAAATGTTATTGAACGCATGTTCGGAGTGTTAAAAGAGTGAGGAAGGAGAGATATTTATGAGTTTTGGTGGGAATAAGATTATCCTGGTGCAGCCACCAAGACTGAAAAATTATATATTAGTATAGATAGGGGTGAGGAGGGCTGCCAACGGGTCAGAGTCGGAATCAGAAATGGATGTTTCCGCTTCCGCTTCCTATAAGAAATTTCGGAGTCGGAAACGGAAACAGAAAATGGTGTTTCCGCTTCCGCATCCATTTCCGCTTTATATCGGAAAATCGGAAACGGAAACAAAACGGAAACTTCGGATGTAACAATATTTATACAATTAGAATTTATTTATTAATTTATAAGTACATTAATTATTAAATTTATGAATAATTTCAAATATAAATTTAATAATCTTTTCTACCATATCTTCTCCAGCATGTATATTATAATGACCCTTACTAAATGAAGTATAACAAGATCAAATTAGTATGATAAAATCATATAGTTATATATAATGGTTGAGTAATAGATAATCAATATATGTAGATATAAATAGAGAAAATTAATTGGAGGTCCTTGTCAGAGAGTGTTACTTTTTTCCTCACCCCTATCAGAATACTGGAAGACGTAGAGTCCTTACTTTTTCGCCTGGTTTAATTTGTAGTCCCTAATTTTGAGACATCATATTTATGACCCTCGATTCACAAGTTCCGTCTCTTTTGCATCCGTCTCTTTTTCCCATTCCCGTCTTACCCTTCCGTCCTTTTCCATCACCATTAATTAAGAATCCTTATCAGATATTTTACTTATTTTTTAGTTCATGACAATGTTATAACTCATTACAATATGTTATCTCATGTTACAGTATACGTACGTTAAATAAGTTCTGTTACAGTAAAGTCCTCCATATTACGATCAGGGACCACTAATTAATTTACTCTTATAAATATTACTATATCTATTAATGTATTATCTTGTGATGATAGCAAGTAATTGTGTATCGACACTTAAAGAGCATGTGTCAGCACTAAAAGAGGATCGGACGAGAATTTCAGAGAATGAACAATTAAGGCACAATAATAAGATCAAATTTAATCGTAATGAGAAAGAACTAGTATTGTCTTTTAATGCTTAGGTCAGCTGGTATAAGAAAATCTGAACTTTCAATTGACGAGCAAAACTGATATATTGACTTCTAATGTCTAAGTCAACTAAACAAAGGATAAACAGAAAAAAATAGTTTAAACTTCTTCATCATCAGTACTTCTACCATAGAATATCTTTGGATCTTAATTACTCTTACATTTAATTTTGATCAATATATATATATATATATGATCGTTGAATCAGAGACTACATCTCATCAAGATCTCTGTTATTATAAGTACATTAGAATTACTCTATTAAATTTGATTCATCTTTAAAATCAGTCGCTTGAATTTGATTCATATTTAAAATCTGACCATGTGGACTCATCATTTTAAACCAGTATGGATGAAGACACAGGTCGATTGACCTACTTGAGGACCCAAGTCGACTTAATTACTTGAAAACCCGGGCTCGATACTCAATTTTGTTTGACGAAGTCAAATGGTGCGCAAATAGACTTAAAGTCCTTGGACTCTCGGAGGCAGAACATGTTGTCACTCACGAGACTAGCATGTCTGCGCTATCCGACTGCCGATTCATCTCTCGTCACCATCATTCGAGTAGCACTTGACAACACTTGAGACACACACACACACACACACACAATGTAATTGTCATGAAGAGTTGATGTAGTAGTCATGAAAAGTCTAATATAATAGAACTTAGTTAAATTTGAATATCAATAGTATTGTGACAATTTATTTTCTATTTATTATTGCCTCTTGGGATTATGTTAATCCTTTATTACTCGCTCTAATTGGCTCAAATGATATAACAACTATCACGTTTTAATATTCCGCGTTAGAATGTGACATTTAATTTCTCTTTAGTACTAAGCCAATTTTAGATAATTAATGAACCCAATCTTGAGTGAAAATTACCTATTCATATTTAACCCTAGTTATTAGGTCATTTGTCCCACTTCACTTGTCATTTGTTCCGCTTACTTAGTCAATTGTCTCACATATATGGCTATTTTATCCATCTATTTAGGTATTTGTCTCACTTATCTTGTCATTGTCACTTATCAGGTCATTTGAGAAAATACTATCTTGAGCGAGCATATAAAGGGAAATGCTATTCTTTCTTGAGTCAAATTTTATGAAGTAAACAAGTGGTCTTATTACATGCATCTAGAACATAAAATCATCCTTTGATTTGAGTTGAGCATGAACATGTCTCTTCTTATCTTGAAGAGGTACTGTTGGTTCAATCGACTTGACTACTGTTTCAAATTGGGCCGACTTTGTTCGTCCCATGTATAGGCAAAAGATGTTTTTGCGCTCGGTCTTCTTTCGCTATCGAAAAAGAGATATTGGTCACAGAAGGGGAAGGGTTGGCAAAAGGAGCTAGCACTCTTCGCAGAGGAACGCTTGCTGACGGGATGGATGGCCCCTTGGTCGTACGTGAAACAACGCACGAGTCACTAGCAGATGATCGATGGCGGAGCATCGTGTTGGAATGGGAGTGCTCACTGTGCAAAAACTCGCACATCATTATAGGGACGGACACTGAGATTTTGTTCTGTGGGGTCATTTGAATTATTTTTTTAATATTTATATAATTTATATATTATATATAATATAAATAAATAATTTTAAATATATATTTAAATAAAAAATATTTCAATAAAAATGAGACAATTTATTACAATTATTTTTTTCCTTACAATTGTACTCAACCAATTTTCATATTCTGAAACACTTTAATAATATATTCATTGTTTATATTCTCAAACAAAATTTTCTCAATTAATGTCACTAAACAATCATTCATTCAATCGTTACACATCTGATTCCGCAACTTATTTTTCACATAAATTATTGCTGAAAATATTCTTTCAACATTTACATTAACTGTTGGAAGAAGTAATGCTAACTTTATAAGTAAATATATCATCGGATATATAAAATATTTCTTTATCTCCACCAATTTTCTTGCAAGATCGCCAATATTTTTTAAGTAAAAAAATCTCTCGTCTAATGTCAGATCAAATATAAAAAGTGGCGGACCATGGAGGTCGCAATGGCGAGGACTAGAAGTTAGGGACTCAGGGCAAGGTCTGTGACGGTCTAACGGAGAGGTCCGCGATGGCAGACAGTCGCATGCGCGAGGTCTGCCTCTTCTGCATGTGGTGCCGAGGTCTGCTGATTTTGTCGTGGGCAGCGGCAGGCAAACAGTTGCTGAGCAGCGGAACACGGGCGCATGGATGAGCACAAAAGGTGAAGGCAAAAAATAAAATAAAATTTTGGGGTCTTAGATTAAGTCACCTCCGGATGATTTTAATGGGTCACCCCTTCATAAAAAATCTCAAAAACCTACAACGTAAATAGACATTTCAAATCTTTTCTTTTTCTAATTGGGTCACATGACCCTACTAGCTCTACGTTGCATCTATCTATACATCACTGAGGCCGAGGGATCGCCAAGTAACAAGGTGTCGCGCAAAGTAGGTATTACAAATAAGAGAACTATTTAGTTACTTTTTAAAGAAGGGTAATAAAAATGACATAAATAATCTTCTAAATAATTTTGTCAGTTGGCAAAAAAGAGAAAAAAAATTAATCTTGTCAAATCTTTAACCAATAAAATTGTTTAGAAGACAATTCACATCACTTTCCTTATTATTTTTTTAAATTATTAAACATTTCTCTACCAATCACGGAGGCGAAGCGTGAGTGTGAAAGAGAAAGAAAGAAACAAGGTATTTTCCCATGATTCAAAGACTTGTCCATGTTGATGAAAAACGATCATCCCCCACTTCCAAAAACACTACGAATGACTTGTCCCAAATCGTTGTAGTGATCATAGGATGCTTAAACTTAGGTGCATTGGAGTCGACGAATCTTTCGGCACTTCCTTGGTGCGCCAATTAAGAGAACTTATCTACTTTAATTTCTAGACAAGGTTGCGTATGGCATCCACGATTTGGCTAATGATCATTTGATCACTATCTCTATGTTACTAAGGATGATTCCTTCCATATCTTAAGAATCTTCAACAGCCGTTTGATATTAAAATAGATCGAAAATAAATTAAGAATAACTCTAAAATTTTGAAGATGTTTACATTCTATTTTTAATAATATATCTCCATATGATCAAACATGACTTAAACGACCTGTCAATTTCTTGTAAATAGACAGTTTATAAGGATCTTTTCATCTTAAGAGTATTAAGATAGATAAAAAATAAATTGAGAATATTTTTAAAGTTTTGAGGGTGTTTTCACTCCATTTTTAATAATCTATCTCCATACCAAACATGATTTAAATGACTTGAAAATTTCTTATAAATAGACAGTTAATTAGAAGGATCTTTGTGCAAATACGAAGGAATATGTAGCGGCGCACTCTAAAAAATCCAATGGTTTCAGACTTCGAGGTATCTAATCTCAACCCCATATATATATATATATATATATATATGTATGATCAAGCTTGATAGACAACAATAAATGATTATTTGAACCCGATTGTCGCTAACTTTATAAAAATGAATGTGTGTGTGTTTCTTTTAAAATAAATTTGATTTAAATAACATGTTATAAATATGATGAGAGTGGCGTAATACACATCCAGTGGTTGAGTGGAGTTACTATTATTCTAGGTAAACGTCCTGTGAATGGCTGTCCATTACCACTACAGTACAAATGATATCAAGCATACATGCTTGAGGTGACGTATTATCTACGGAGGCGGCATGGCCGACGAACAAAAGAAAGTTTTAGCCCTTCAAGGTAGTAATTAAATGGAGGAAATAATGACCTACACACGACAAGGAAAAAAATGTTATTAGCGATAAAATTTTCGACAGAGATATTTTTATTAAAAATTTTGTTGTCGACGAATATAATTCATCGAAAATTTTGTCGAAATTTTCAACAAAAATATTTTTGTCAAAAATTATGTCAGAAAATTCGACAACTTTTTTTACGAAAATAATTTGTCAAAAAATATCAATACAATTTTTGACTAAATTTTTGACCAAAATAATTCGTCAAAAAATATCGACAAAATTTTTAACAGAAATATTTTCGTCAAAAATTTTGTCGCTAATATTATCCCACCAAAATTTTAAAGTCGCGCTCTCTCTTTCTCACTCACTCTCTCTCTCTCTCTCTCTCTCTCATATTCATGCTCTCTCTCTCTCTTCTAACTTGCCTTCTCTCTCTCTCCAACGCTCCCTCCGACCAACTGACGTCACCACCCCGGCTCACCGCTGCCGCCACCTCCGGCTCGTCATCCGCCGCCATGTGATTAATTTTTTTTGGGACATGTGGGGACTAATGGCAACCACCTATAGTGATCTATTCATTAACTAATAAATATATGGCTTTGGCTAATAATAAAGTTGTCCCAATTATTGTATCGGACGGAATCAGAGTTTGCATAGCAAAGATAGGGTATCAGATGTACTATAACAATTTAGTTTGACCTTAATTCGATTTAATAAATTTTATATTTTTATTAAAAAAAACTATTTGTATCAAACCATATTAGGATCGAAAAATATAATATGCACATAGCGAATTGATTCATTTTGATACGGGCAAAGCATGAGCATTAGTAATACAAACATATATTTTTGGCTGCTATATATATATATATATACGCTGCCCCACCGCAAGTTGTCAACATGGGCCAACATTGACCGCCACCGCTATGCAGCCAGCCTGCCATACAAGTGTGGCATGGACCAACAAAATAGAATCCAATCAATCTACTTCACTTTTATTATGTGAGTGGTCAATTGATAAGTATTTTCTTCTACAATAATTTGTCATTCATAAAAAGTAGAAATCTTGTTTATAATAATAATTTTTAGTACTATTAATTAATACTTATATTTTTTGTAAATAGTAAAATACACGTGGACAAATAATGTGGCTTTTTTATTTCATTCTACAACTAGTAATCGTTAGATTGTTTAGGGCATTATGGTAATTGATGAGGTGGGAAAAAGAAAGGTAAGATCCCACCACCATGCGTCCGCCAGAAGCCTAGAAGACATCAAAGTATTTAGAAACATTGCAGCAGCCACTTACTCCCACGCGATAAGTTTCGACTTTGCACAGGAATTCGTCCAGGTACAACGAACAAAGGCTAGTCCGAGCAAACATGATGACAAGTAGCAACCACAACAAAAAGTTAGTGCTTGCGCGCATGAGAATCTTGGTCCAACATGTTCAAAAGGTGCTAGGTACTCTACGTAGTACAGGGGATAATGCGAATGAATAAGGAAAAAGAAATACTAATTATTCGAGCGGCCGAATAATTAATTGAGGTGGAATTGTCGTATGTTTGACTTGATCAGTCGGACACGGGGGCCTCACAATGTACTCGGTTGTGGGACTTCCACGTCCGACCAATCAAATTAGTCGCATGGTAATTTCACGTCGTGCAAGTTATTGGGCCATCCGAATAATTAACATTTTCTCGTTAGGATTACCTAAGATTTTTTTAGAATAATTTTTTTTTTCATTTATTTGCACCATAGATAAAGTAAAGATAATAACATATATATATATATGCACCGTAGATAGGGATAGCAGGTGTAGCCGTTTTAGAAGACCCCAGTTGGGTCGATCGATAGAACTCTTGCTTAAAAATAGGAGGTCCCGAGTTCGATTCCTGGGGGGTTACTTGATCTACCTGCAATCCTCGAGGTGTGTAGGTTGGAGATTTTTCCGGTCAAGTAGGGTAAGGGCAATACGGGTAACGAAAATAGGAGTTGTCAAGTCCTGACCTTGGAGTTCACGAACACCAATTTTTGAACCCACAAAACTATACGGGGCGAGATTTCCTCGTTATCAAAAAAAGGTGTAGCCATTTTTTCTTGCGGTGTTAAAGTCAAAGTGAAACTAACTATGGGTGTTCAGATATATATTAACTGCAAGGGAGATTCTCTAACCTGGTTACAAGGTTTTACATATATGAATGAAATGAAGATACAATAAAACTGCAAATCAGTTAGCTACCCAAGCAAGGACATCTAGAGTATTTACCTCAGAAACTACTGTGATTTGCAGAGGCAGATTGTGCTAATTAATGGTGCTGCAGTCGATTGGGGACCCCCTCGTTTTTGTTTTTTTTCAGCATGTACAAGTATATATATTGAGTAGTTTCTAGTTGTTAATAGTTGGTACTGCTGTTGCAATTGTACTCTGTGCACTCTATTTATTTATTCATAGTACTTTGTGATTGCGATTGTCAACTCTTCTGTTGTCCGTAGAGAAAGAAAAGTACTTGACGATGGCAATGACGCCTGCTGACCCATGACTTCGCCAAATATCTTATTATCACTTTTTGTCGATAAGATAATTATTGAGATATAGGAAATTGGTTGTCTCATTTAGTAACTTTGTTCCCGTCTTTATCTTTCACAAGACCCACTCAAGCAAGTTGTCATTGCAGTGGTCTTGGCATTACAAAAAAAGTTGTAGATGCACCCTTTGAAATAGCTAGCATGGTATCTAGAATGCAGCAAATCCTCAAAGATTGGAAGGTAGATAAAGTGACCCACATTAGTATAGTAGGGAGATGAATCAAGTCGCAGATTGGCTGGCAGTGAAAGCTAGAAAAGCAACGGTCAGTATGGAATGGGACACAATTTTTCCCACTGAACTAATGCGTATTGCAGGAGCAGGCTATCAGAAGAAGGGACAAGGCAGCAAGCAAGCATTAGTCAGTGAGATTGCGGTAAGAGTGGCACAAGTTACTCAAGCTATGACAGTGCCCCCACACCACACATGAAGAAGAGTCTAAGGGCAACAGAGACGAAGGGGATAATAGTACTTATAGAGGGGCAACAACGGTGTTGGAAGGTACCCATTAGTAGGAGACTTACAAATTAAGGAGCAGGAAGGAGGTAGAGACTCTAAGAATTGACAACCACCGTGAAAGGTTTGCTAAGTGGGCGGTCAGTATATGGTGGTTCGTAACAGGGCTATATATTCTTCAACTTTGTTTCTAACTTTTTGAGCTTTTAGTCGTAGAATTGTTCTGTGGCTACCTCCGAATTGCCATCAACCCACCAAAAAATGGTTGTCATGCTGTGTCACTACACTACCCTTCTTTTTCCGAGTTAGATTGCTGATTCATGTCAAACTAGAGAACTGGAAAGTTGAAAAGCCGCACCGACAAAAGTTGGGTCGCATGCCATCTTAAGACGCACAAAGAGCAAGGGAAACATGTTTTCATTCTTTCTAGACATATCTGGATGGGTCATTTTTCTACCAACTCCTTTGGTGTAATTTTTTATCATGTAATTTGAAATTTAGATAATAAGAAAAATTAAACTTAAATACAACACTTTCGAACTCAGAAAGATGAAACTTAATTTTGTTAAGTTGAATACTTAATACCTCTAAAGTAGGGATGTCAATGGGCCGGGCCTATACCAAGTCTTGCTAGGCCCGGCTTTTTAAAAGCCGGCCCGGACCCGGCTCAAGCCCGGGGAGGCCTGGTATAGGTGGCCCGACCCGAAAAAATAAGAAAAATATTATTTTTATTCATATAATATATAATTTTAATATATCTATTACAATATATCTATACAAAAATAATATATATTTTACTTATATCTATATTACATTTAACTTATAAAATTTTATATTTTTCAGTAGATTAATGGTAGAAAAAATACATATAATTCTCATTCTACATATAAATTTTATATTTAATATAAATTATATTTATATTTTTCGGGCCGGCAGGCCGACCGGGCCGGGCCTCACAAAGCCCAAGTCTGGTCCTATTCGTTTCCGGGCAGGGCCGGGCCGGACCAAAAAGTTTTAACGGGCTCATTTTTTCAGCGCAAGTCCGGTAAAAATCGGGCCGAGCTTCCGGGCCTCCGGGCTGGCCCGGCCCAATTGACACCCCTACTCTAAAGTGGATAATAAATGTGATGTGTATTACTTTACAAATAATTCTATTATAAGTTAAAAGAGAAAGAAAAAAATTGTTAAATTTTCAATTAATAGAATTGTTTGCTTTTTTATTGCCTCCTTAAAGGACACTAAATTGTTTTCTCTTTTGTTAATTGTTGGATGTGAAAATGAGATGGCTCATTTAAGAGTGAGAAATAGTGCGTTACGAGATGCGACATCTTGATATTGCTATTTCTTCATTCCTTTTTATGATAAGTTGTTATTTCCTCATTTTATCTTTCTTTCTAAAGAGAATTAATTATAATCTAGAATTTATTGTTAGATAAATTAATTAGGAGTCCCTAATAGATATTCGACTTATTTTTTAATCTCTAATAGAGTTGTAACTCCATTACAGTAAGTGTTATCTCTTATTACAGTATATGTTAAATCATGTTACAGTAAAGACCTCCCTATTACAGTCAGAGACTTCTAATTAATTTCTCTTTTATTATTTACATACTTAATTTTCTTTGTGTGCACACACATTGTGCTGAAGTATATATATTTCTGAAGAGTGGCGAAAGTTCCGTCAAAATGGACGTAGCCCATCGTTAAAGCACTGAAAATCAAATTAGTATATTCTCAAGGACCTTTTTCGGTCATAACTTATTCAAAAGTATAATGTGCGCGAATGACTAGGATTATTTCTAGCTAACAATTGCTGTTCTTCCCAGTTGGTTCATTCGGGTCATCTGCAGTTGTGAGGGATGGAGGTCGAAGATGTAATGATCACTACTTGGAAAGAAGATGCCCTTTCCCAACACCAGGATGCTTTTAAAGATTTCATTACGGCAGGAAGACTTTGGAAACTTAATAGTGTAAGCCTTTTTGCTAACTGTTGTCAAGGGGTCAGATGTAAGGGTTTTGCTCCTTTCGTCAATTGGTCATCTCTTCGCTATAATTTCTTGACGAGTGTTGACCGGCGGCCACTACGTACCCAAAGGCTAACTGTTCGTTCTTGATGTAATCACCAATTTCTACTCCAAGTTGCACCAGGTTACACAACACATCTACTATAAATGTTGCCATGATGTCATGTCCAAGTCTAAAAAGGTGCCTACTGTTGTGAAAACAGTGGGTACAATAAGTTTTGCATGGCGATAGAACATCCATAATTCAAACAGTGCAAAGATAACGACATATATAATATAAGTTTATGTAAATCAACATAGACATCATTCCAAGGGAATAACAATCGATAAGCAAAATATACATGCTAAAAATATGAATAAGAATATATCTATATGCAGTGGAGGCGTTCCAAAAGAAACTTGCCTTAGAGAAGATATTGCCCCCACTATAGGTGCGAAAAGGGAAACAACGTTCTTCTCCCAAGGTACAACCACATCCGACAAGAAAACAGTCGTACACTGTTGATCTCATAAAGCGAAAACTATCTATTATGAAAATAAGGATCTCTTTGAACGTAGGACAAAAAGGAGCGTGCACCAGACACCGACGATGTGGAGAACGAAGCAGTCGGTGGCGTGGAAGAGGACGCGGGACGCCGACGGCAAGCAGCGGCGGCGATGTCCACGTCGAAGGCGAGGGCAAGAAGCGATCAGCAGCGAAGAGCGAAAGAGTGAATGTGTGGTCTTGGGCATACCTCCTTCTAGTTCCATAGGAACAAGTCCTTAGAACCACAAGGACTTATAAAAGTCACTCCCTTGTGTTTTCTAATATGAGACAAATTCATAAACACATAAGGCACACTTTCCTATCAAACCTTGAGTTTCCCTTTAAACTTGCAACCCCTTCTTCTACCCAACATCTACAGCCTTTGCTGATCTCCTAATTTAAGCTTGGAGACGAGGAGGGCAAGTTTGAACCGTCCTTTTTTTTTTCTTTTTTTGTGTGCTTGATCAGTTGGTCTAATATTTAAACTTGTACAGAGAGATCTTGAGTTCAATATCCATGACGGATAATTAAATTATGAACATAAATATAAATCATAAGAAAATATCTTTAAATTCTGTCAAATTTAGATATTAAACCTTCAATCTGTTAATATACGACAGAACGCCTAACCAATCGAACCACTCTTAAGAGAGCTAACTTGTCCCATAATCTTGATTTCCCATGCCTTAATGATAAGAAATGCCTCGAAGAATCTTCCTCCCAGATCATTAGAATCAAGTTTCGCATAATGTAGGACTAGCCTAGAAATTAACCATATATATTCTTGTGTAAAAGGTATGCAAACCTTTCGTCTAGTGGTTCAATAAGATGAAGTCTGACATCACTAATTGCGACAAAGATTCAATGTAGTTCTAGATAGGAGCTCTACTAAAATATTAATTGGTCATATGAAAGCCAGAGTATCGCTCGCTCGGTTGATTAAAACTGAGTCATATTATCAAAATGGAGATATTTAAAGGCTAGAAAGACTAGGCCAGAGCCATCCACCTCATCTAGGGATGGAAGAGAAGCTAGACTTGAGGAAGAGCAGGGCATGTGGTAGAAGGCAACAAGTGTTCTGAGTTTTATTATTATTATTATTGCTCATAAGTATTAGCTGCAGTTGGCCATGTTGCATCGGTATTGTCTCACAGACCTTCGAATTTTCCGCACGATCGGCACAACTAATTCCTTTTTCATCTCTAAAATTTTTCTCTACAAATTTATTGGGATAAGGCTGGGTATACTAAAAAGTTCCGTACCAGAGAAAAACTATATCGGCATGGTCTAAGAATACGACCAACCCCTGTACTAGTAGGGGCAGCAAAGTAGTACAAAAGTGTACTTACGGGTTTGAGTGGGCCGTTAACGTTAGATATTTTGGCGAAGCAATCATAAAAGACCACATCAAGAGAATTATATAGTAAGAGTGATCACGCACTATCATACAAAAAAAGATAGGAAACTCAATACTCAAATTTGATAAGATTTAAATTTTTTTTCAAAAATTATATATATTTAAAATTTAGATGTTGGTGTTAAATATTGAACTCCAGAAGTCTCTGTTGTACAAGTTTAAAGACTAGACTTGAAAAAAAAAAAAAAGAGAACTTTTGGTGTAACTTAAAGTTTGGTGTACAGCTCAGCCGTCCATTGCGGTGTTTCCAACAAAAGCATCGTCATGAGGGCGGTGAATGCCTCTCAGTCCCAGGTCAGCGCTTGAGAACTAGATAGTGGGGCCCCGCACCAGAATAGTTTATGGAGACAATCTCAAAGTGCTACGAATTCCACAATGTTGCTGGAGGACTACTCACCAGCTGAATAGTTTATAGAGATTGTTCTAAGATCAGTTGGAAGAAATTCTTGGTGGCGTGGCCATATGATCCATCTCGACCGAATTTGTAGTACTGCAACTTGTTCTTGTTCCGTTGTTCTGGATCACCATCAGTTTAATTAAGAGAAAGTTTTGGCGATGTACTTGCACACCTCTTCTGAAAGATGTGCAATAAGATTTTTTTCTTTAATTAATCGCCAGGACAAATATTCCCCGATCTCTATTAAGATCTGGCTTGGTGGGACAGCAAATTAAGAAATGGGACGTCAGCCCCATTAAAGCTCATAGTCCACTCAGTGGGTCATCTCAATCGTGAGAGGTCGACAAAGTCTAACGCATGTTGATCATAATAATAAACAGGAATCATAAGCAATAATATTATCACTAACACAATAGTATTGAAAATATTAATCATTAGTCCACTCAGTGTGTGAAAAGACGTACGACTCAATGAATGCAATGAGAATCTTGTAAATCTATGAAAGGAATATTATCATAATATACAAAAAACACAGTTGATCAGTAAAATATCTTAATTAAGTGTAATCTATCTGTCTAACGAACAAATGACTTAGTTGTCAGCATAGTAGCTTTTAATCACTTTGATGTTCTCTTCAAAGAATAATTATTTTGCTCAGAGAAAACACAAATGATTTCTCTATAGAAAAATGTCAATTCATGGTATAATTAGTAATTAAATCGATTATTACCATCATTTATTAACCATATTTTTATGTTAAACGAATCACTTACACAAGGTATACAATCGATTGTTGAATTGGTACTATGAAAACATAATCAATTACTATTAGAGATTGCATAGGTAGTTAATCGATTCTCGAGAAAAACATGATCAATTACTTCAGCAAGGGATGAATATTACCTACAAAATAACTTAATTGATTACCGAAGTCGAAAGACACAGCACACAATCGATTACTTAGACTGTAGCAAACTAGTATCTACTAATAAGGATTTAAAATTTTCTACGACCTTCACATAATTAATGGTATATACAATAATTTTTTTGTGTCACTTAATCGATATATACCATAGATGTCTAGTACTTAGAAAAAAATTGTCTTCAGTACAATACATGCATGGACGATGTAAACCATGATATTTAATGTTCTTGAGACTTAAATATGATCATTTGTTTACTGATTTTTCAATGATCGTGAACAAGAAAATTATTATCTCCAAGAAACATGTAAATTATCATCGAGAAATTGTGATAAGTCTTACATAAAATATTTTGATGAAAATCACAAATTATTGAAAATGAGAACATAGCGAATGAGTGATAATATAAATAAATAAATAAATACTACGTTCATTCTAAGTAAATGTTTTGTTAAATATTGAAAACACACGGATATGAGGGAAGCTGTAAGACTATAATCTTCGCAAATATCAAATATGAATAAATATTTTTTTAATCACTCAAAATAGAAAAGATGAGGGAAGCTGCAGGACAATAGTAAGATCTCTTCACGACGTGGTGAAATAGTCCAGAAAAAGACATCCGTCCATGCTATTATAAGTAAATAACCAATTAATAAACTTCATGTAAAGGGAGGCTAATCATATGGAGTAGCACCGACAACTTAGTTGAATCACATGGAATGAATCTTATATTCATAAGGAACAACATCAAGAAAAAAAAAGGTATTTTAAGCATGAGAGGATCATTTGAATAGGGAAGTATTGAGACATGATATGTAAGATTTAGAATCAAGCATGCCCTATATTTAAGAAGATTAAAAGGATGCATCACACATGTTATGTTTATTGTAAATGACATGATTAATGGTAAAACATGGTTTAATACAAAACCTTTTCAGCTTTCTGGTTAGTATTTAAAAAACTGAAATAGTTTCAAAAATTGAACAGAGTCACGATCTGAGCAGTCGCTACTTTAATGGAGTTAATTAAATCAAAAGTTGCAATCTAGACGAATAGAAGAAAGCAAAGTAGGAATCATGGTCTGGTTAGTTGCCATGTTCAAGAACACGCTTTGAATAGAAGTCGCAATGTGAACAAATAGAATAAAGTGGTCTACCTCGAGGCCACATTCAAGATTATGGTCTCGATAGACGACGTATTGGGACGGCGAAACTTTGATATAAATTCATGGTCCAAAACACAAAATATATGATCAATAGAGAATCTAAATGAGAGAATCATGCATAATTTTAAAATATTGAAGTTAATAGACCTATGTAAGTGTTTACTTAGATTAAGTCTTAGAGATCACCAGCCTTTAGATCAATTTAGGAAAAGAAGCATGAAGAATGCGAAAACAAAAAAGCCTCGATCCTCTCCAAGAAGCATGCTTATAAAACCCTTCAAAGTCGATTAGGGTTGTCTAGGAAGGGTTTAGGGTATTATTTATAGTTCTGGATCTCTACGAATCCGATTTTGTACCCTCAACCTAGCTATGAGATAGAAACAACCTTGATTTTCTCAACCTTAACCCCAAATTAGCACCAACTTTTCCATTTTAACCTTAATTAGGCTAGAGTTTTACAAGAGACTGACCTCCTACTATTGGGCTAGGGTTTACATCGAATCTATCGCCCATTAAACTTAGGTTTTTGTCCTAAAAAGAGGAGATTTGGGTTATTCTGATTTCTACGGTTTTATTCCCATTTTCCCAATTAGGTCTAGCATTAGCCCAAATCAAAATTCCAATTTATTACAAATTTTTATTTAGTTCGTAATAATTTATTGATGATCTACATAATTTGTCTTATCTATTAAGAAAGTTTTTCTTCTATTTATATCTTTTCTTTATCTGGGTTGCTGCACTTACGCATGACAAAGTCTCAAAACTTGGGAACAGATCCTCTTGGTGCAATTATGACACCAGGGAATAGCCTTACATTTCGACTTAAGAGAAAAGTTTTCTGCACTTGTGAAAGTGCAGAAATATCTAGTCATCTTGCACTTCTTCCCTCTCCATGGTGGGGAATGAAAATGCCACATAGACCTCTTTCCTCTTTCCACCAATGAGAGGGGAGAAAGTGCAGAATGACTAGGCATTTCTGCACTTTCACAAGTGCAGAAAATCTTTCTCTTTGACTTAAACCTTTTGCTTATAGTGGTTTGGATTCCCTTTTTATTGAGGCTCCTACTAGTCTGATAAATCACCAAAAACTAAGTTGATGGGCTATCC
Organism: Colocasia esculenta; assembly: GCA_014218235.1. Taxonomy (NCBI): domain Eukaryota; kingdom Viridiplantae; phylum Streptophyta; class Magnoliopsida; order Alismatales; family Araceae; genus Colocasia; species Colocasia esculenta. The sequence continues at coordinate 25,192,889 of CM024766.1, forward strand.
GAAAAATTAAAGGTTTGATATACTGAATAATCAATCATAACAAACACACAATATTTTATTGGAAAGTATCAAAATAATAAATTCAACTTACTATTTAAAAATTGTTGGTCACTACATGTATGACTATCAGAGGAAACTAACACAATTTAAGAGTGAGTTGAAAAAAATATTGAGTTTTAAAATCTCTGAAAAAATCATGTCTAATCCCAAATGTTTCTCTATATCCTCAACTCTTACGCAGCGCAGATTCTCGAGCTAAGAGAGAGAGAGAGAGAGACACCCACACAACACGCGACTGTCGTCTACTTTTTCGAAAGTGGTCTCTCTCATATACTTTTGAAAAATTTTGGCCTTTGTGAGGCATCAAAAGTTTTCCATCTTTAAAAAAAAAAAAAAAAAATCTTTCACAATGTCGGCACAGACAATGATGCAAAATGTGTTCATGTCAATACACATCGAGAAGGGGGCTGCACAGGGGAGGAGGGGGCGACGGAGTGGGGGGTGCTTCTGCAGGGGGGGTAGTTGGGAGAGGAGTGAGTGCTTGTATTTTTTTAAAAAAAATTACTTCATCCTTATTTTTGTTTTGAGGGAGATTTACATGGGATAAAATTTCTTCTCTAAAATAAAAATTATTTACCAAATGTGTCAATATATCTGTCCTTCTTCTTTTTTTTTAATTTAAGAGAAAAAATAAGAAAAAAAATGCAACCAAACACCCTATAAACACAAGTTCAATTCTACATCTGGACGATAAAAAATATATATTAAACGAGTAAAAAATATTTCTCTCGAAAACAATGCAGTCCATCCAAAGTGGAATGAGATTCTTTAGTGTGACATATCACTTGGTGTAAACAAAAAATGGGTGATGAAATGGAGATCTTCGCATCTTGAAGTAAGGTTTGCTTAATAGACACTCATACCTTTTAGTAACTGCTTGCTTAACAACTTTATGTAAGTTTGATGCCCTCAATTGCTCCAGACCCAAACAATTGTGGTGTCCTAGTCAAACAAAGTTCGTTATCAAACAAAAGGCTCCATCAATGCTATTAAACTACGAGAATTAATTAGAGAGCACCCAGAGGGCCTGATCTTTGACGAAATATGGTCCGTCGTCAAACATGTTGCATATGCATGGCATAAAAGATTCTATCTTAAAAAATTTAATTACTTACAACTAATAAACATTGATGGGGATCATGTCGATCAGAGAAAGGATGCCGAGACTAGGGGTGTAAACGAGCCGATACGTTCGGCGAGTAACTCGACACTCGACTCGATAAAAACTCGACTCAACTCGTTTATTAGATAAACGAGTCGAGTTTGACAAAAAAAAAAACTCGGTTCATAAACGAGCCGAGACTGAACACATGTGAGCTCGGCTCGATTATACTCGCGAACAACTCGTTTAAGTACTCATTAAGAGCTCGATTAAGTACTCGTTAAGAATTCAGTAAATACTCATTAATTATTTATTTAAATATTTGTTATTAAAATAAGTGTTAATTTGTAATTTTTATAGAGTTCTTATTAAAGTATGTAATGTTTATGAGGATTAAATATAAAAGACTAAATATTAGAGGATATATGCATTAATCATATAAATGAAGTATACATAGATAATCTGATTTTAATAAAATTAATAGAAAAAAGGCATATGCACAAAATGGGGTTTTTGAAGGTTCGAAGGCACCGGGCTCTTCATCTTCTTCCTTCCGACCTGCATCTTCTTCCTCCTGACCTGCCTATGCAGGTGGGACTCGGCAGGGCTCCGCGGCCAAGGGGAGCCACCGTTGGCCCCCCAGAGTCCTTGGCGATCACTGGACCCTTCGGCAGTACTGGATGGAGCTCCCTGTGATGGCGCGGACAGTCTGCCATGTCGGAAGGAGCGCTTGTGCAAGACGCAGGCGCGGGCAAGCGGTGCAGTCGTCGTCCCCTGGAGTCGTCGGCGACCACCGCGGACACTCTGACAATGCCGGACGGAGTTCTCGACGGCGGCGATGGTGGCCTTGGAGCTTCCCTCCCCGATGGCGGACACCGCGGCCTTGGAGATTCCCTCTCCATGGCGGACACCACACCTTGGAGATTCCCTCTCCGATGGCGAACACCAGATGCCACGCGGTGCTAGTGAAGGCGTTCTACAACGTTCGGCTACCCACCCCCTGCAAATCCCGCTCGCACAAGGCTGGACCCTGCTTGCTGCTTCAGTGCCTTGTTTAGTGATTTAGTCCCTATCGGTTGTGCCAAAGTCTTGGCAGGAGTGAGTTGTCTATAAAGTGCCCCCTTCAACCCGAGTCTTCCTTGTGTTTGGGTCTTCTGGCCTTCAAAGTTTCTAATAAAAAGAAAGCCCTCTTGGCAACAGAAGGTCATTTACAAATGTTTGTTTGATAAACTAAAAAATAATTAAATATTCAATTTTAAGTTTTATTTTGTGTTTTTATTAGAATTTGAACTCGTTTTATATAAACGAGTTGAGTTCGAGTTTAAGAATTTTAACTCGTTTATGAGCTCGATTATATAAACGAGTTGCTCGACGAGTCAAGTTCGAGTTTAAAAATTTTATAACGAGCCGAGTTCGAGCAGCAATTAGAGAAGCTCGACGAGTTTTGAGCCGAGTTAGAGCCCGTCAAATATAAACGAGTTCGAGTTCGAGCAGAGTGTAACTTGGCTCGACTCGGTTCGTTTACACCACTAGCTGAGACTATGTTTCAGTCCAGATGTTGTTTAAAGTATAGGACTAGCATATGTATAACCCGATGAAAAGAGTGCTTGGCTCTTTCCACATGTGATAATCTGACTCCTAGACATGTATACATGAACCTGAGCGGTTTTTTTTTTTTTTTTGATGAAAATGCTGTCAATTTCTCCATTACTTTTTTACAACCCTCTATTTGTCCAGAAATCTATAAATTCTAGTTTGGTATATGTAAAGGCTATTTTCAGCCTCCTAGGCCCATAGGCCCGTCATGACCTAATAAAGCGATCAGGCTTTGGCCCTCCGGCCACGTGTCCTCGGTCCAACCGTAGGCTTCCGAACATGACTCAACCACTAAGCCTCTGTTTGGCAATGGGTTGGGGTTAGAGATAACTCCAACCCATGACTAAAGTTATACAAGGTTAACTCACTTTTTAGTTTGTTTTCTTGTGTGTTAACCCAGTTTAACTACAGTGAGTTAACCCACTTGCTCTTGATTGCTTTGGTAAGGTAAAGTGAGTTAACACACTGTTAACCCACTTTCATATCAAAAAGTGACTTGAAAAGAGAAATTAGCAATTAATGTTGTGTTGGGAAAAGAGAAAGTAGCAATTACTGTTGTGTACCGTCGGGGCAAAAAAGGTAGTTAACTCAATAGATTAACTCCAATCCACCTCCAGAGGTGGGTTGAAAAATTGTGAGTTAACTCACATCTGACCCACTTTTAATCTAACCTACTTGAGTTAACTTTTTTTGTTATCAAACTGCATTTTGAGTTAACTCTGAGTTAATTTTGAGTTAACTTTACGTTAACTCGTTACCAAACTGAGGCTAAATGCCTAAGGGTTTCCAGATAGTCTCTGGGCGCCACCGACCCAGTCCAAGCAGGACGGGTCCAACCGAATAGACCTCAGGGCTCCTGTTCGAACCATCTGCGGTTTTAGCGCCAGAGCACCGGGCACCAACAACCTCACCTCACCGAGCAGGTCCACTGGCCCTTGTTCGGCACCTCCACGGCCACAACACCGAGCGACTCTTCGTTGACCATAGCAGTTAATGAGACGGCGTAACGCACCTCCTCATGATCTGGAGTAATGGTAGCGCAAGATCCCAAGGGACGTCTCCAACGGACAACCCCCGCTTTGGAAACTCAACCGGCGCATCCCTTTCGTTATCATTGGAGAAGAAAGCGTCCGGACCCTTTAGGTCCCTTCCCTATATACGGAATAGGTAACCTTCATGCAAAGGTACGAGACCTCTCTCACACACAATCGCCCATGCATGAATCCACACACCAAGGAACCTTCCTTTCCTACCCTCTCCAGACAATCTGACTTGACTTAGGCATCGGAGGGTTCTCCCCGGTTCTTCAACCGGGCCCCCTTGACGTCCTTTCTGGTCTTGCAGGCCTTCGTCCGCACCGGCGACTCACTGTTCCCTCTCTCTTCATGGAGGCCCGTTCGGCCCACTACCCAATAGGAAACACCACCACATTTTTGGCGCCGTCTGTGGCAACCGACGACAGCCATGGGTCACGGACGATCCTCCCACCATTATCCCGGCAGTAGGGCAATGAGACTCGCCAGTCGCACAGGGACTCGCATGACCAAGCCCCTCCTGCCGGCGACAACACTGCCCCCGCCGGAGTGACTACTAACAGACCTGCGGTCGAAACTCCAGTTTTGGCCCACGAGGTAGCCGAGCTCTGGAGATAGTTGCAACAATTAATGGGGGACTGTCAGGGACTTCAGACCCAGTTGGCGAGGCTGCCAGCCCCAACAGTCCCCCCGCCACCGGAGCAGCAGGGGGAGTTGTCCTGGCGACAACAGCCAGCTCCATCGGCACATCACGAACGACACAAAGAGTCGGCCCGACGGTCGCGACGCGCCCCGTTGGCCTTCCGTACGCCAGAACGGCAGGATGAGTCACCCCGCAGGTCTGCTACGCTTCCCCTTCCCCACGTTCCGTCGTCGGTGCAAACTCCCATGCTTCTCGGCGAGAAGGCTCTGCGCATTCTGACCCAAAATTAGCCAGACGTCTGCAAGCATCGTCGACCTGGAACGATGCATGGATGCGATGGTTCAGAGGGTTGAGGGCAGAGCTCCGGGGGACGATGACCTAGACTTTCGCTCCCCATTCGCCTTGGAGATCCTGGAGGCTTGGGTCCCCTCTAAGCTGCCCCTACCGTCCATCACTCCTTACGATGGTACCACCGACCCGGCGGATCACATCTACGGGTTCGAGTCACACATGGTGTTCCACGGAGCATCAGACACGGCGAAGTGTTGGGTGTTCCCAGTGACTCTGAAAGAGACCACGAGGGCTTGGTTTGAAACCCTCCCAGTGGGCTCCATCACTTCCTTCCACCAGTTGAAGTAGTCCTTCCGCGACAACTTCATAGGCGAAGGTCCCAGCCCCGCACAGCGCCTCTCTTCTGTCCGTCTAACAGAAGAAAGGCGAGGCTCTCTGGGACTATGTCAAGAGGTTCCAAAATGAGGTGCTACGCATCCCATGTCTGGACGCCCCACTCGCTACCAGTGCCCTCATCCAAGGCACTCGCAATGGATTCCTCCAGAGGACTTGGGGGTGCAACAGCCGACGATCCTCGCCACTCCTCTCCACCACCAAGCGCCACGCTGCATGCGAGATAGTGTGGCAGCCAGCATAGCCGAGCAGGGTGAGCCACCGAAGAAGAAGAGGCCTTCCAAGAATGGATCTGACCGAGAACAGAAGAAGTGTCGGCAAAACGGGGATTCGCCGCATCGTCCACACCCCTTCACCGAGTACACCCCCCTCAAGGTGCCCCCCAAACAGATCCGGGATGAGCAGTATGTTTGGTGGCCCCCCAGGATGCGCTCTGATCCCCGCAGGCACAACCAGGACAAGTACTGTCACTTCCACCATGACCATGGCCATGACACCTCCGATGCCACCAACTCAAGGATGAGATCGAGTCATTGATCAAGCGCGGCTATCTGGGATGGTACATGCGCCGGAATGAAGACCGCCCAAGACGCCGAGAACGAACCGAATGGGCAGGAGATCATGCGATCACAGGAAGAGCACCCAGAACCCAGAACCAACGCAGCTATGCTCAGAGGGCACCAGGTCGAACGGTCCCCAACTCCCTGGCCGACCCCTTATCCACCGAGCCTGACAGCGCACGATCCGAGGAGGCCATCCGATTGCAATTAGAGCCCTAGTAGATCTCTTGCACTTATTAGCTCCCATTCTTTTCTTGGGTGGGAGGCTCCAAGCAAGGTGGAAGGGAGTTAGCCTCGGCCGGGAGCCTTGCTTAACTAGCTAGTACGTATGTACGTCGTAATTGTTGTACCCTCTGGCTTTCCTTCCTCTTTTATGCTTGGACGTATCTTTGTATTTGGTCTCGTATATTTATTGATGAGACGCGCGAAGGAGTTGTGCTCCTCCACATCGTGTCATGTAGAGAGGCACGACCTCTGATACATTTAATGTATTTTTTATTTTTTTTAACCTCAAACAGTGCACACAAATAATTATCTATTGCACACAAATATCATAATAGTGCATATAATAGTATAAGAATACACACAAATACATCTATTTATGTACATTCGTTCAGGAGGGATTGCTCGATGGGGCCAGTCCAGTAGCCGCAGCAGCCAGTTTAGTACGCGCAGCAGCTACCGCAGTACAGTTCCCTCCCCAGCAACAAGCACCCCGTCAGCAACAGCAGGGGTAGTACCAGCAGCAGCCTCAGCAGTACCAGCAGCAATAGCAGTTTCCACAGCACCAGCAGCCGTCGCAGCAGCACCAGCAGCCCCAGCAGGTGCCGCAGCTTGGGCATGGTCGTGGTCGTGTGATGGCGCTTATCAGGGTGCAGGCCGAGGTGTTGAACCTGGTTATAGATACCCTGCCTATCCTTGGTAGAGCTGCCCGTGTTTTGGTTGACCCCGGTGCTTCTCTTTGTTTTGCTTCCGAGGAGCTTTACGAGTCTATGGTTCATCACCCCCTGAGAGGCAGTGTGATGTGATGGTCGATCTCCCATCCAGTGATTATATGTGTTCTTTCAGTTACTTGGAGGGTGTCACAGTTGAGGTCTAGGGACACCAGTTGCCGGCCAAGTTGTACGCATTGCAGCTTCGTGACTTTGACGTCATCCTGGGCATGGACTGGTTGGAGGCTCACTCAGCTGTGGTGGATTGTCAATGGAAGACCGTTCAGTTTGAGATACCTGGAGCGTCTGTTCTCTGCTTCCGAGGTATCTGGTCTACCCGTCGACCTTTTATTTCCTTCTGTAGAGCTCGTCGTTTCATCCGTGATGGCTGTGTAGCATTCTTGCTTCTATTTGTTTCTTGGAGTCGAGCGGGTCATCGGTTTCTGATGTGCCTATTGTTTGTGAGTTCTCTGATATTTTCCCGGAGGATCTACCTGGTTTGCCGCCTGAGCAGGAGGTAGAGTTCTCCATTGAGCTTTTGCCGGTACAATGCCCTTGTCTAAGGCACCATACCGGATGGCTCCGGCTGAGTTGCGTGAGCTGAAGCGCCAGTTGCAGGAGTTGCTTGAGCTGGGCTTCATCCGTTCGAGTCATTCGCCGTGGGGAGCGCCAGTCCTGTTCGTGAGGAGAAGGATGGCAGTTTGCGTTTGTGCATCAATTACAGGCAGCTGAACCATGTAACAGTGAAGAATAAGTATCTGTTGCCGAGGATCGATGATTTATTCGACCAGTTGCAGTCAGCCTGAGTGTTCTCGAAGATTGACTTGAGGTCCGGCTACTACCATTGAGGATCAGAGAGTCAGATATTGGCCTGACAGCTTTCCGTTTGAGGTACGATCATTTTGAGTTCGTCGTGATGCCGTTTGGGCTGACGAACGCACCCGCAACTTTTATGGATTTGATGCATAAGGTGTTTAGTGAGTACCTGGATCGGTTTGTGGTCATCTTGTGGATGACATTTTGGTCTACTCGACTTCTGAGGAGGAGCACGAGGAGCATCTGAGAATCGTGCTAGAGACGTTGCGGAGTCACCAACTTTATGCCAAGTTCGACAAGTGTGAATTTTGACTGAGGGAGGTGCACTTTCTCGGGCACGTGATCTCAGGTTCTGGTGTGGCAGTGGACCCTGCCAAGGTTGAGGCAATGTTGTCTTGGAGCAGCCCACTTCAGTGTCAGAGGTTCGCAACTTTCTGGGTCTAGCAGGCTATTACAGGATATTCATCCAGGATTTTGCCAGATGTGTCCCTTCCATTATCATTGGAGAAGAAAGCATCCAGACCCTTCAGGTCCCTTCCCTATATAAGGAACAGGTAACCTTCATGCAAAGGTACGAGACCTCTCTCACACACAATCTCCCACGTGCGAATCCACACACTAAGAAACCTTCCTTTTCTGCCCTCTCCAAATAGTCTGTCCTGACTTAAGCATCGGAGAGTTCCCCCCGGTTCTTCAACCGGGCCACTTTGACGTCCTTTCTGGTCTTGCAGGCCTTCGTCCGCACCAACAAGTCATTGTTCCCTCTCTCTTCGTTGAGCCCGTTCGGCCCACTATCGAATAGGAAACACCATCACAGTATATAAATAAAGTGGGAATAGGAATGATTTATCCTTATCTCCATATTCTCTATTTGGTATCTTTATTGTTCATATGATAAGAGTGTCAAGGGGAATAGGGATAACCCCACAAAAGAACGAGTTATTTCCACTTTTTCTATCCACATTTCATATTTTTTAAGACAAGTTTATTTTCATTAATGCCTCACCTATTTAAAATGTGTTATATATATAAGATTATATACATAAACATGTTATAAATATTTATATATATATATATATATATATATATAATATATTATATATATATATAATATATATCAGTGGCCACAAAAAGTTACTGACCTATGTTCAATATGAGAAAGACTTATTGCACTTTCACATTGCACTTTAAGTGCAATGTGACGTGACATAAGACCCATGTGGCATCCAACAATTGGATGGCCACTTATCACTCTTTATGTGAGGAGTGCCACATGAGCCTTATACCTAGTCAATGTGAAAGTACAATAAACATTTCTCGTTCAATATATGTCAGTGACACAATTTACTTGCTAACATATGTTTAGCATATATCAGCAGCTTGTGTCAACGACTTCTTCTAGTGGTTGATGTATGTTCGACATATGTCAACAATTTTATCTAATTGCTGACATATATATTATATATGTCAACGGTTTTAAAAAGTCACTGTCATATATATACATATGTTAGCGGCGACTCTACCAAATAATCGCTAACATATCTACATTTGCTTGTGGTGAGAAATAGAACGGTTCACTTAACATGCTAACCGACCATCTTGCAGGGTAGGTAGTATCATCCCTGTTTCCTCCGTGAAAAATCGACAATCCAGTGCGCCGAGATTCCTACTGCTTGGCCACCACCCACAGAAGACGAAATTTTCTGGAAAGGAAAAGCTTTTCCACCATGCTTCTGCCAGAAGTCGTCCAGTATATATCCCCTTTAAACCACGTAGCCACGTGGTCCATCAAAAGTTCCTTTGTGCGAAACTCCGTCCACGTTCATTGAATCTCTCTATCTCTATCTTCTGTGCCCATGATAACACATAGCACACTCACAGTACCTTTTTGGGCATCTTCATCCAAAATCTAAGTCACTAGCTAGAGTGATCAGCTTTTTTGCAGAGAAAGCACACCGCTTGGAAATCTCGTTGGTTGAAGAGCAATGAATGATATTCTTCCATCCTTAATTTGCATATGCATCCATATTGTGAGAGAATCCATCCTTAAAGACACATATTTGCATATGTATCCATGTTATGAGAGATTTGTATATATGGTTAAATATTTATTATACTTTTGACAAATATATTAATTAATACTTGTCAAGTGATGTGACAGATTATACGACACTACGTATATATCGGTGTGTCATCATATCACCAATGCAGGCCTGAACGAAAACAAATGGCTTTACTTGGTGGTGACTGATGGATGGTGGCAACATCAAGTTGCGGCAAGTTTATAAATTAATTTTTTTAGTTAATAAATATATATTTCAGACTTTAAATGTTATTATTTAGATTTAAAAATATCGATAGGCTTTTAAGATCTAGTAAATTGAGCTCATAAATATAAATGTAACTTTGGATTATAAAATACCACCCTTAGAGTTTAAAAATTATTATTTATATTTTTAATAATAATAAACTTGAGCTAATAAATAATAATTTTATACTTAAAATTCTTTCCTGAGAATTCAAACTATCCATTCAATTTTTAATAATTATTTTAGACTCATAAATACTGACTTTTGAAACAACAATTTACGACCTTGGACTCGGAGAACCATTGTTGTCGGACATTATTAATTGCCATTGCCGACTATCGACTGTCGACTACCGCTAATTTTCGCCATGGCCGGATGTCGTCCGTCACTATATATCCACCTTAAATGATATAGTGTACTAATCTATGTGGCATCACGTGCCATATTACTTGGTAAGTGCGGTTTTTTTTTTTTTTTTGGTCAAAGTGCAACAGCTATTAATTACTCCTTAGTGCTTAAGTCCAGTAAAACCAAAGTGCATGCCTTCTGTCTAATAGCCCGTCTTTCACTGGTCAGAGTACTTTGTTACATGTTTGGCTAGCCGAACACAAAGAGTACTGAATCAATTAGTTGGGCATTTCATCGTACAGTACTTGAAGGAAAGATATTAGATTTGTAAGAATTTTTTTTTAAAAATTACGAATACTATCAAAAATTTAACCCCACGATTGTGATTATAATAGGTTATAAGTACTTAATAATAGTTTTTTCTTTAAAGGAAAACATGCTTGGCTAACCTGCTATTCACGATAGGCATTGCTCAGTTTCAACATGATCAGTTGACACTTGCTTTAGGATATAGGTCAGCGATAGGGGCAATGTCGGAGAGCATCTGCTTACCGGGCGTGTGTGACAATTCAACGAATGGAACGGAGGAAGAGATCACCTACATAAAGTGAAAACTACGAGCTGCCAGAACCCTAAATCTTTCTTGTTTCACAGTGCACCCCCGCTTCTGGGGTTGGACATACGTTAGGAAGGGTCCACGGACCAACATGACCAGCTTGTGCCCGCTTTCACTGCTCAGTCCGGGGACCTACTGGTCAACCGTCAATTACCGGCTCAGCCAATAACGTCGCCAGGACCACAGGGCCAGTCAACTCGAGCCCCTGGGAAGAGAGAGAAGGTTGAGATCACTTGTCCAAACAGTGAAAAGAAGTGGAATTCCCTGCAAGTCACACTCCCATCCAACAATCCTGAAAAAGTTGAAATGCTCTCTCTCTCTCTCTCTCTCTCTGGCCCTATAAAAGGTGCCATCAACCTCCAAATCAATCATGTCCTCAAGCCCCGACTGTGGCCGGTGCTTCACCACCCTCTCCATCTCTCTCATGTCCTCCCTGCACTTTAATATACGCTTCACGCTCGGCACCAAGTTCTTCCATTTCCAGCCATGGAAACAGCCTTTTCCCCTTTTCCTTTGGCACCGTCGGCCTTGTTGTGATGGACCATGCACCTGAAGGAATCTTCCTCAGGGCGGCGGCGTCCACTTCCTTATTACTAGTCACCAGAGAGCTCTGTGAGTTCTCCCAAACACTTCAACACTTGGACATGGGGTCTTCAGTCGTGCAGCCGCAGCAGAGCGACCATGGCGGCAGCATAATGGAGGCTCACCCCCTTGCTCTTGACAAGGGACCCCCCCTCTCGGTGCTGAACTCCCCAGCACCACCAGGCCTATGGGAGGAGCTTTCAGGGTCAGTGAGAGAGGCTGTGCTGCCTCGCAAGGGGAAGCTCCCTCAGGCGTGCTCCCTGCTGCAGGGCCTCTTCCCGATCATCCGTTGGGGGAGGAGGTACGATTGGAAAACGTTCAGAAGTGACTTGATGGCGGGCTTGACGTTGGCAAGTCTTGGCATTCCCCAGGTAGTACTACTCAACGGCACATATGTGAGATTGTTAAACTACTGCCTAACACACACGAAATTTTCATTCTTTTTTCCTTCTTCCTTTTTGTTCCTTCATGGTTGTTTCTGAAGAGTTTTGCTTTGGACACCCTGCATGCAGAGCATTGGATATGCTAGCTTGGCAAAGCTAGACCCTCAGTATGGACTATGTATGTTCAACTTCCCTCTTGTTTCTACTTTCTAGACAATATTTCACAATTATCTTTTTCGTTCTTTTCTGAGTGTGGATCACAGTCTGTCTACAAATGGATCGTCTAGTTTCATCGAGTTGATCTAAACCTGTAGCAGCATTTCGTGCATGCTGGTTGCTAAGATATTCTCAGGAACATATATAGTACTGTTCTTCTTTATCAGCTAATGAGCTTTTCGGGTTGTGAAGCATGGTTTCTATGATGCATACCATAGCCCATAGATCATTTGCAATCAAAACTTTGATGGGTTTTAACGAGGAAAAGAAAAAAAGAAGTAAATTTCTTAAGAAATTAATTCCATGTGAACAAAATCTAGGTCTTTTTGCACATATCCCCTTTAAACTATCATATTACATGTATATGTTCAGTTGTCTGAATTATCAAAAATAACCCTCATGTATCTAAATGGTTGCACTTATGCATTTGCTATTTGTATATCACTAACATAATGCTACAAGGATGTGAAAACTTCAAAGATGTTGTACCCCTAAGATCTCATCTCCTCATATATATCCTCATGGAACCGAACTCGATGGAAAATTCTTAATTTCAACATGGCATGGTTATACTGGGGATACTTTTGATAATTTATCGCCAAAGTGAGGGGTATAGACGCAAGTATGGCAGATTTACTGTGGTTTATATGCAAGACCTTTTTAGATGAAGAAAATGTCGTAATCACCTTTTTGAATGTTGTTGAGAATTGTATAATTAAATTGTTTCATTAGACAAGGAATATAATATTCCTGATGTCAAAGAATGATAATTAAAGAGAGTGCGACTTGACAGCGAATACATTTTATTCAGAATAAAGGTTAGTATGGAGTATTCAAGTAAGTATTCCTTTCTTACATCAAATATAATTCTTCTTTCACTACAATTAATCATGGTCTTTATCTTCCTCTGCTTTTTCTTTCGTTGTGTACACCTATGTTGTGTCCACTTAGATACCAGTGTTGTACCACCGTTAATCTATGCTGTGATGGGGAGCTCAAGGGAGATAGCAATCGGGCCAGTTGCTGTCATCTCCTTGCTCCTGTCCTCGATGGTAGAGAAGGTAGTGGATCCCTTCGCTGACCCTACTGCATACCGAAGGCTGGTCTTCACTGCGACCTTCTTCGCCGGGCTGTTCCAAGCTGCCTTTGGATTGTTCAGGTTAATCCCCGGCCCCTGGGTTTAATTTGTGCTATACATGTTACCATGTGGGTGGTTTTTAAGTATGAAAAAGACTGCATGAATGCTCACCGTAAGAAGAAGATTATCTATCCAGTTATCCGATTTCCTTTTCTTTTTCTGTGAATTCCAGGTTGGGTTTTCTTGTGGACTTCCTGTCACATGCTGCCCTTGTGGGATTCATGGGTGGAGCTGCCATTATCATAGGGCTGCAGCAACTGAAAGGGTTGCTTGGGATCTCCCACTTCACAAACAAGACAGATGTTGTTTCTGTCATCAAGGCAGTTTGGGTCGCAATTCATGAAGCTGTAAGTCTTCTCCCAGACAATTTTTGCAGCTAGCAGTGATTAGAAATACATGACAAAATAGTACTCTTGGAAGAAAAAAGAAAGAAAATAATCACAACACATAAAGCTAGGCACCGTGCACCTAGCTCCATTTATGATTCTTCTGTATATTCACCTATAATTTGTCATATATATATATATGTGTGTGTGTGTGTGTGTATTCCTGACTTTTATGAAGTTTCAAAATACCCCCAAATACTTCTAAACAGTTGCATGTAAATATTATACCATCAAAAGACGCTAGCTAGAGATCGTAATGCTAATAAGGGAAAAAAATTGTCAATAAAACCACTTAAGACTTGTTATCTCGTTGTGCTTCCATGGAATTCAATGTGAGAAAAGGTTATATACTTACAACCATTTTATTCAAAAGTATTGTAGACAATTCAAGAAAACTAAATGAATAAACATAGTGACGAAATATAGGGTGCCAGAAAGGATAACAAAAAATATTAAAAATTTATATTTTTATTAATAAAAAATTAACTCTCTTATCTAAGAAAAAAATTACAATTTTATTGATTTTATCAAAACGTTGACTTTCTAATCCCTTACAATCTTGTCAAACTAAAATTTTATAATTCAAAGGTACTTCATAGAATAATAAAAATTTAAAATCTGGTGAGAAAAAATAATCGTGTATGTGAGTTCTCCAAAGATAGTAGGAGAGTTGTCTCACTAATATATCCACATCCAAGTGGATCGAACCGACCCCGAAATCAGATCAAATTAGGAAAAACTCGATTCGATCCGAATCGATGATATAGCGAACCTTGATACAACTACGTACAAAAAGTCAAGATTTACTAAATCATGCGATCGTGGTAATAAATGCCAATATATAGAAGCTTAATTTGGACAAGATCCACAAGTGCCACTTCATTGAATTTCTCCTAATTCCTCGCAAAATCCACAAGTACTCCTAGCCATTTCATTCAATTTCTTCTTACTCTCCTTTCATTGGTTATTCCAGTGGCACCCCGGCAACTTTCTACTCGGTTCTTCATTTCTTACGTTCATCTTGGTGACCAGGTTCATTGTAAGTATCAAATTTCCTCCAATTTGCATATGATTTCGACATGCAATATTCCCGCGCGCTCATGGCATCCTGTTGAACGTTTCCCCCTTGTCAGGGTAGACGGAAAAGAAAGCTCTTCTGGCTGCCTGCTATCTCTCCTCTGCTATCTGTTGTTCTCTCAACACTGCTGGTCTTTGTAACCAGAGCAGACAACCATGGCGTCAAGACAATAAAGCACATAGAAGGGGGCCTCAACCCCAGTTCAGTCAAAAAGCTTGAATTTAACGGACCTTATGTTGGAAATGCTGCAAAGATCGGTCTGATTTCTGCAATCATAGCTCTGACGGTATGTTGACATCACAAACAACATCTGCTGCTCTTTCCAATCACATGAATATTTCTATATGTATGTACATCTGCAACATTTGCTGACTTTAGATGCATAAACGAACGCATCCCAGGAAGCCATTGCCGTGGGCAGGTCCTTCGCTTCGGTTAAAGGATATCACCTTGATGGGAATAAAGAAATGCTGGCCATGGGTTGCATGAACCTTGCTGGATCCATATCCTCCTGCTATGTGGCAACAGGTACCGTGCATGTTCTCTTTGAAATAAGTTTTTCTGTATAAAAATTTGATGTGAGCGATTGTATGTGCAATTTTGTTAAATTGAATTTTTTTAATTTTTTTAATTTAAATTTTTAGTTGGAAGTACGGGTGTCAATTGGACTGGACCGGCCCGGAGGCCCGGCCCGGTTTTAATCGGGCTTGGGCCGGAAAAAATGAGCCCGTTAAATTTTTTAGGTCCAGCTCGGCCCGGCCCAGAAAAAAATAGGGCCGGACTTGGGCTTTGTGAGGCCCGGCCCGATCGGCCCGCCGACCCGAAAAAAAATATAAATATAAATTATATGAAATATAAATTTTATATTTAGAAAAACAATTATATATTTTTTCTACAATAAATCTACTCAAAAACATAATTTTATACAAGTTAAATGTTAATATAGATATAAGTAAAATATATATTGTTTTTTATAGATATTTATAGTAGATATATTAAAATTATATATTATATAAATAAAAATAATATTTTTCTTATTTTCTCAAGCCGGGCCGGATTTTTTCAGGCTTTTTCTGGACCGGGCCGGACCAGACCACTCATATCGGGCCTACCCCCGGGCCTGAGCCGGGCCTTGTCCAGGCCCGGCCCATTGACACCCCTAGTTGGAAGTCAAGAATGATCTCAAAATCGTATAAATAGATTTCAAGAATCACCATCTTCTCCCCGAAATAAGTAGGCTTAATTGAGTCTCCCAATGAAAAGTTTTGCCAAATAAATATATTACTATATTAATGTATATCAAGATATAACTGAAGCGTAAGTGTTGACTAAGATGATAAATAATTCAGTTACGTAATTTTCATAGGGAACCTCAGTGTCAACGTTTAAAATTGTAAAAAAAGGCAATTATAAAAGTTGACTGATAAATTAGTTTTGAGTTCTCCTGCATAAGCGAATAACTTAGACCTCATGAATAATCATAGTTGTCTTTTGTTTAATGTCATAGCGTTCAACAAATTAAATGTTTTAATACTATTTTTAAGAAAAATAAAAATAAAAGATGTTAAATAAGACAGACTTTGTCGGCCTCCTTGTCAGGATTGCATATGAAAGTTTTACGTAAAAATGCGTATTTAATTAACAGTGAACAGTTGCACATTTAACATGCTCTCGATGGCCAATTGGACTAATTAATATCAATGTCCACCCTTCTAACTCAGGTATAAATCGCATAATGTTGAAGTAGTACTCCACGTTCATATAACGGTCAGACATTAACTTAGAAGAAAAAAAATGGATAACAAACAAACAGAAGATAAAAGAGAAGCTTAATTTTGTCTGTTTTCTAGCATTTAAAAATTGGCAACTCCATAGTTTATAATCATCTCTGCTTTCAGTACTATTAGAGGTATTCCAGGGTTCTCAGACAGGAGAAATGGAATGGCAGGTGGTACATGAATGTTGGAGATGCAACAAGATCATGTCGTTGAAAACCCCGTAATTCAAACTTTACCTAATTTGCACCTCCAGACGAACATAATTAGCTTCATATCTTAAAATTTTGAACTGAAAATGGTCACATATTATTCTGCTGCTGACCTTTTTTTCTTCATGCTCAGTGACTGAGAAGTGAGATATTTTGACATAATTTGTACTCAATATCAATCTGATCATATGCACCATCGATCTACGAACGAACTCCAAATGCTTTTCTTGTTTTCTTCGAGATCTAATGGCCTATAACTTGGTTTTTTTGTGGTAAGTTAATGATCACCTATAACTTGAAAAGGGGAAAACTTATTTACTTTGATTTTCTCCTTTTTTTCCCCAACAGGTAGAAATTAATATGGCTTTGTTAATGAAACATGCTACATCTTGTTTAATCTTTCCCACGGACCTTTGCAGGGTCTTTCTCCAGGACTGCTGTGAACTTCAGTGCAAACTGCAAGACCGCTGTGTCCAACATTGTCATGGCCATAACAGTTATCATATCCCTAGAGCTACTCACTGGTCTGCTCTATTACACCCCAACAGCCATCCTGGCTTCCATAATCCTTTCCTCTCTTCCTGGTCTGATCGATGTGGGAGAAGCACACAAAATCTGGAAAGTCGACAAGCTAGACTTTACTGCATGTCTTGGGGCTTTCTTTGGTGTACTCTTTGGATCAGTGGAGATTGGCCTCGTCTCTGCGGTAAGTTCAAATAAAGATCACCTATTACAACACTGAAAACCTTCTGTATATCTGATTAATTAATTTCTGAGGATCTTAAAATTTAGATATCCGCCTTTTCATAACCACAGCTTCTTTCTTTGCCCATTACAACTGTGTTCACCTGTTCCTTGCACGCTAGTGCAGTTGGACACTCCGTTGGGTGGGTGGGGCGTGCCCAAGGTTCGAACCTTTGGGTGCGCTGGGGTCCACTGCTGTCTCTAGGTTATCCAATTAAAAAACAAAATTGTGCTCATTTAAGACATATTTGGTATTAAGTCAGATGAGTGAGGATATTTTTAAAATTTTAAAAAAAAATTAAAATTTTGAAGATATTAATGCACTAGCTTTTTGTGAAATGGCTAGTGATTTATGTCTAATAAGCTTGTAATGTTACAGGTGGCCATCTCCTTTGCAAAGATCATACTGAACTCTCTGCGGCCTCGGATAGAAGTGCTTGGACGACTTGAAGGAACTGAAATCTTCTGCAGCATCAGACAGTTCCCTCTGGCCTTGAAGACACCAAAACTGCTGACAATCCGCATCGATTCTGCCTTTCTTAGCTTTGTTAATGCAAACTTCGTAAGGGAAAGGTACTTCTATCAATACCTCCACGAGAAAAATGGGAAAAAAAGGTCGCAGAAGTACTCTTATATTTAAAACTGCGCGCCCTTTGTTCGATACACAGTTTACATGGACCTAGACTAACATATATTGTATCTTTCCTCCTTTA
This sequence comes from Colocasia esculenta, assembly GCA_014218235.1. Taxonomy (NCBI): domain Eukaryota; kingdom Viridiplantae; phylum Streptophyta; class Magnoliopsida; order Alismatales; family Araceae; genus Colocasia; species Colocasia esculenta. Next base: position 25,210,816 of record CM024766.1, read on the forward strand.
TTTATAAGACATCTCTGAGGATTAAACGACTCCCTAAAATTACACGATTGCACTGAAATGCATTAGTTTGCATCAAGTTATACACAATTGTACATGAAAGGGGCATACTTAATTTTCGACAGAAAAGATTTTTGTATATATTAACACATAAAATCCTAGAAACTACTCAGCAATGCATCCCGCGCCGTGATGTTTCAGGATCCTGTCATGGGTTGCAGAAGACCGGAAGGTGACAGAAGAGAACCCTGAAGACCGAATCCGTGCAGTAGTCATTGATATGTCAAGTAACTTTCCGAACTTTCACAGGCGCATGCATCTTATTCTTATTAGAAAATCATCCGTAAGAATCTGCGTATGTGACTGGAATGTCTTATCCAAGCGATCTTCGCTGCAGATGTCATGAACATTGACATGTCAGGAATCATTGCTCTGGAAGAGGTTCATAAGCAGCTTTCTTCACATGGCTTACAGGTGAGATCAACATCTATCCAGCCAAGCAAGCATGAGCACATTTTGGCAATAATTTAGACTGGAAAATTACCTTAATTTTCTCTTCTTATAATACCTGTTCTCTTCTTCAAATACCTGTAGGTCGCTATTGCCAACCCTAGTTGGCTAGTTATCCACAAGATTAGGTTGGCCAAGCTTTCGGACAGATTTGGAGACTGGTTCTTCCTCACTGTTGGTGAAGCTGTGGAAGCCTGCCTTAGGCTCAACAAGAATGTTAATGCCTCTGGCTCGCGAACCGGATAATCTACCGCAAGACTACTGCTAGTGAATTTTGTCATGTCACTGTTTCCAAAACAAGTGGCCGTAGTATCTTCAAGGAAAATGACCGTATAAGAGACTATGCATGTCGATGGATTGAAGTCTACGTATGATAATCTGATCATGTCAAATACTTTCTCTACTCGATAATGTGTCCGATCTTAATAAATGTATATGTTGACTCGATTGACCAGACGCTTTTCATGTTAATTTCACCACTTGGAAAATTTCCGTACACAATTACCATTTTCTATATGACACAAGACCTTCAAATGAACTATCATACTCCCTTTCTTAGTTGAAGTTTCATGTTGTGATATTCCTCGTAGAAGAGTATATTTAAGTTTTATAATGCTTTAATGATAGAGGTCAGAGACAATATTGTTTCATGCCACCGTATACTACAAAAAAAATATAGCCGCTGATATATATATCTACTTCATGCAGCCACTGACATATGTTTTACATATGTCACCAGCTTCATTCAACATATATGTTAGTGATTAGAAGAAGTCACTGATATATGTTGCATATGTTAATGGCTATTTGAAGTTGTTGATATGTATATATGTTGAGAATTAATTTGTTTCTGTATTTAATTTTTTATTTAGACAAATTTTAAATATCATGCCCCTCTTCCTACACATAAGATCAAAGAGGGACAGACATATATATAGCAGATGCTTCTAACTTACTTTCGTGTGAGTAATCGAATAGATCAATCAGTGCATGATTGATCTGATTGGACTACGGCCGTTTGATATTATATGTGTTGATCGAGTACAAATGATTTCTACATAGTTGATCTAGCCATCCAATCTCCATTGGATTAAGTTGTACTATGTGATTGGTCGAATATTAATATATCATTCAGTCCATGTACACGGGGATTGATCGATCATCATATCATCTCATATGTTGATTGAATAGTGTGCGCATCTTTGGATATATAGATCAGCCCTTTATGATATTAATCAAATTAATGGATAAGATGTCAATGATCCAATGCATCAATTGGTGCACACATGGTTGATTGGAGTTATCCGATCTTAAATGTTGATTGCTACATATGCTGTTGATCAAGTCATCTTATTTAGTGCACTATTTGATTAATGTACTGATATATAGTTATAGTTTAAGTAAAAATTTAAATTATTTAAATATAAGTATATTTATATATAATATAAATGGATTGAATAGATATAGTTATTTTGATTGATCAAAATATTATTGAATATATTATATGAATATAAATAGGTCAAAAAATATTTACATGTAATGTAGTTAAGTATATATTCTTATATATGAATATATTTATATAGATATAAATGGATATAGTTAGATCTAACTAAATATATCATATAATTGATTATATATATATTAATTATATACATATAATTATATTTTCATCTATCGATAGGCATAGTTAAATATATAGGTAATTTTATATTTAAATAAAATAAGCATATTTATATAAATGTGTATAGATATAGCTAAATACATATATATAGTTAAATAGGATTAACTATATATAATGTAATTGAATATATAGTAAAAATGTAAATATTATAGAAGATATGTCAGCCTTTGTTCAAGACACGAACATATGATACATACGTCAGTGGCTCTTTTGCAGTCGCAGACACGAGAATATCACATATGTTAGTGGCTCCTTTACAGTCGCAGGCATTTGTATCATATGTCCGCTTATGTCTGCGGCTCGAACATCCACTGAGATATGATCACGCACATAAACCCCCTCTCCTTGCCCCTCCTTTGCCAAATCCCCAAAGTTTTTCTCTTTCCAACAATCAAAGCCTCATCCAACAACTTCACCACGATCGAAGTCCCATCTAATGCCTCCAGGCTCCAGCCAGCTCCACTATAACTCCCCACCCCCTAATACGGCCATATTGACACATGTCGAATCAGAGGGAGATGTCATAGTGAGAAAGACCCAACAATGGACACTTAGGTTGAGATTTGCACAAATAGATAAAAAAAAAAAATGCAATGGAAATAAATCACAATTGTCCATCAACTTTAGTCATTCAGGTTAATATACAATTTATATAGAAGCAAAATAAAATAACATAGCCAGTTCTAAATACATAATATCAAATGTTCCAAACTACAATTTATGATGACCCAATCAATTAACTGGCCCAACGACCATGTTAGTTGTTAGACTTCTCAGAAAGATCATGCATGCATCCTGTGACTACTCCCAACTGAGCATGCTTAACTTTGGAGTTCTTTTTTTACCCGAGCTCTGAAAATGATTAGTCTGAGTTGTTAGTAGTTTACTGATTTAGTCCACTTAAGGTATTCTTATACGTGGTGTTACACATTTATTCTCCACATACTATAAATCTAATCCCTATGTCTTGAAATAGCACTACTCCTTACGCTCAAAGTCGGATTTTGCTAGCTCCTCGGCCTCAAGATCTTCAGTCTCTCCTAAAATGTTAGCAAGGGTGAGTCTATGCAATAAACTCAACAAGCAACTCACGATCGCAATTCACGACTTACCACATATATTCTAAACATGTCAATTACTTTAACATTCTAATTAACACCATTACATTAACTTTCTCATGACTAACAACTAGTGATTATGACTCTAGCACATGATCATGCTCAACATATACACACTAAACATGGATAATTTGCCACATAGAATCAATAAACATATAAGATAATATTAATTCTATTACACATATCATGATGTTACCAACATGCAATGCAATATACTAACTGATTCAATGATCACAATTTTATTTAACATTAACAAATTATAACAATATCACTAATCAAACTAATATGTATAGCATTAATACATGTACTTACTCTTTCTTTTGCACTTTCGCATACTTACACATTTGCTTTCACATTACTTTCACATTCACATTTGCGTACACTTTATTTACACATTCACATTCAATTGCACGTTCACACTAGCTTATCACATTCGCTTACACATTCACATTACTCTTAGTACAAGCTAAGACACAGCCTAAATCACCACTAAAAAGTCACATCACACATTACATCACCTAGGTAATGATGACAAAGTCTTGATTTCTATGCAGAATCAAGAGACGCCCTCCCCATCTTAATGAGTGGTACATTTTCACCTTAAAGGTTTTCACTACCCGTTGCCCTTGGGATCACATAACACATTGAACCTTATCATATGGGTATTACTATAGTATGGCTACACTCCCCTCTATGGTCGCAGTCATTGACTTATTATTTACACATATGCAATATATCCTCTTATTTTCTCAAGCACATGCACTCATGCAATATTAATATGGACTAATAGCATGCAAAACTCATATTACTATCTAAATAGTGATTCAACAGAAACACCAACCCTAAACATGATGTTGGTTCACTTATTTAACCGATTCTAAAACAACTTACATAACATAATGTAATTGACTTCAAAAAATCATAACTAATTCTACAGTAGTCATAACATGCCCAAAAATTAACCATATAATGTTTATATAGTAAATCATACCTCCAACTTTTCATATTTTTTAAAAAGGTAAAACTATTTTTATTAATTAAAATAGCGATCAGGACAATATTATAAACACATGTAGAAAATCTATAAACAAGGATCATGCAAATTCTAAAACCCTAAAAGTTGCACGTAGTGTTGAAAACTATTAACATGAATTTCTCTAACACTTCTGATAACACAATATCAAAACAATAATTAATCTAAAAATAATTGGCATATTTTCACATAAATAGAAATCTTAAATAAATATTATAAATATCTAAAAAATATCTAGGGTTACACATGCAGTCATATCACGGTAGTTAGCACTCCATGGTAGGACCTACAGACCCTAACACAGCCATAAAAATCTCAAATTTATTGCACAAAACTAAACTAAGAAATCGAGAAACAGATGAACTTGGCAACAAGATATGGTGCCGCCAAGTTAATCTTGTCGTCAAACAAGACTTGGTGGCATACTATTTTGCTATCAAGTTCTTGCCTATAGAACAGTGCAAGACAAAAGTCAAAAATCACATAAAACAACTCTCGATTCAATTTTATAAAAATCTCATAAAATAGAAAAACCCTCAGAGACAAGTACATAGCTTGAAACCCTAAATTCTTACCTCTAAACCTCCTCACAAATGGCCACCAAGGTGGCTTCCTCTTTCACAATCAAATCTGCTTCACGAGCACTTTCTAAACATGATCCACTAGAACCTTAAGGCCTTCTCCACTGTCAATTGTTGCTCCTTCTCTTCTACAACTACACGAATAAGCAACAAGCACTCAAGGTCTCTCTGTCTTACTCTCACAGACTCTCCCTATTTTCTCTCTCAAAGGGATACTAAGCCCTAGCCAAGCAAAGGTCCTTCCAATACAAAGCAACATATATATAGAGCCTAAAGTCGTGCTTCAGGTAGGATCCATTCTCCAAAACAACACAAACTTGCCAAGTTAATCTGTGTAAAACAATCGATCTCAGAGTGAAACTAGGAAACACAGTGTAGCAAGTGGACAGCAACATAGGTTGATGCCTACTTCAAACTTAACGGCAATCAATTATGCCGTCAAAGGCTAAAATTTGGAAATCATCAAAATTTCCATTATAGTAAACAGCACATGAGGTTGTTGCTAACCCAAGATTAACAACATATAATATTACTATTAAGACACCTTAATGGCACTCAATGCTACTGTTAAGATGGCCTAGTGTTAGCTTCAGCTGATGTTAGCCCTAGGCCACAATTAATCCTGAAGCATAAACCCTATAAGATCAAACATACATGTTATGCAAAAATCTAGGCACTACACTATACTATATAAGAGGTAAAATAGACTATGTAAAATCTAAGGTCATATATTAAAGCATAAATCAATATTAATCATGTCACACCCTGACATTATGGCAGCGGAAGAAGCCACGGCGCAACAAATAAGAGGTAAAAGAGAGGCTCACTTGTGTCACTTGGGGTTCAGTCGCTCAGCACACTTTCTGACCACTTTATTTTACACTTGAAAATTTCTTGAAAATACTAATAAAAATAATGAGCATAAAAGTACTCAGTAGGTTACACCTAGTCGATTCTGAACCACAACTAGTAGTTAATAAAGTTAAAGAAATCCAAGGGTAATGAGAGCGGAACAATAGTTCACTAATGTAGATGAAGAGATCACTGGAAAGAATACACTAGGGATTTCAATAAGTAGATACACTAAAGATTTTAGAAATAACTATCAAGGTGAATTAACCAGAAGATGGTAACTAATCATTATCAAGAAGTTGTATGCACATATCTTTGAGATTGTCATGATATCACAAATAACTAGGGTGGAACTAGATAACTCAGGAGGTTTGTCTATGATCACTTTTCACGAATAGCACACATGTAAGTCACGAGAATGGATTTATCGAGTAAGCAAACACGGGAGATATGGAAGATTAACAATGGCGAGACATGAGCATGAGCTTGATCGATTGTAGTACATGATTACTAAAGTGGTGTCCACTAGATTTTACGCAAGATAAGCACGAGTTCAATCAATAACACTATTTGATCACTAGAGTGGTGAACACTGGATTTCACTTAACAAGGTTGTACAATGATGCCATGATAGCAACGCTAAATCACTCAAGAACTAGCCACTGAACTCTTCATGATTATCACGCACTTGGATTCACTATGAACTATTTTACGCAATCAATCACAATATACTAAACTTGTCAGGAAAGTTAATCAAGAAAACTCACTTGTGGTGCATGTCAAGCACCGGGCCATCACTCTTTATATGGTACCACTGGGAACTAAAAGCATTCGAGATCTTCCCTAGACTAGACCAAGCCCCCTAACCGGCATAATTCCATCATGGGTCCATGACCCTATTCAAGGACTTGCTGACAATTCATATATTCACTTAAGTGGCCAAGAACTTCAAGGGTTGGTTTAGAGCTTTGGCAAGAATATTAAGGAAATAAGTATACAACAGTAATTAGATCAGAAAAGGAGGTCAATTTGGGATAGTATTAGAGACATGTAAGCTGGAGATAAGGTTAACACAATGATGGGAAATCCAAAGATACTCTGAATCAGGGCTCTATTAAGCACATGCTTATGGCTTCTAGACATGTAGTAGGAACTTAGTTTAAGAATTAATCACGATAAAGAGGATTAAGGTGCTAACATTAAATTGTAGAATCAACAACATGAATTATTACGGAACTAAGGTCAGAATGGAAGCCACGAAGGATGCTGATCATGATTCACAGAAACACTTCATTAGGAATCACTCAATGTTGTAAGAACTAAGGTTATTAACACTTAATCTTATATTCATTAAGAACATTAAGAGTAATAATCAAGAAATTAACAAGGATCTAGTAAAAGGTTATCACAAACAAAGCACACTGGGTCACGACAAGGAGCACAGAAAGGAGTTACACAAAGATTATATCAAAAATAAGGTCATTAACATTATTAACTAGTAACTGATGATTTTGAAGTGATTAGAAGGAACCTACCTAAAGACCTGAAGGCTGCAGAAGCTTCAATGACAAAGGAAGCAGACTTCACTCAGGCAGAGTCCCGATTATATATAACCCGGCAGCATGCCGACATGGGAAAGGATCCTCAGCAAATAACCCGACAGCATCCTGGCATCGGAAAGGATCCTTAATGAACAATCTGGCACCATGCCGGCATGGAGAGGGATTCCGAGGAATCACACAGATAGAAATTCGGCATGGAGAGGAATTTCGAGCAATCAAACTGATAGCATTCCGACATAGAGATGAATCTCGAGTAATAAAACCGATAGCATTCTAGCATAGAGAAGGGATTTGAGAGATCAAATCAACAGCATCCCAACATAGAGAGGAGAACTAAGGAATCAAGCAGACAACATCCCGATGTAACAAGAGACTCTAAGAAATCGAATCGACAACATTCCAACATAGAGAGGGAATTAAAGAGCACAACTAGCATCACTTCACTAACTAGGGATCTAGAATAAGCTAGAAGAACTTACCTATCTGCAGAACTTCGAGAACGGGCACTCTTTCTCTTCTCTCTCTCTTCAAGTTTGGTCCTAGCCTTCCCCCTTCTCCTTCACTTGGATGGGTGGAATGGAGGAGAGGGGAGGGTATTTATAGGGGAGAGAAGAGAGAGGGGCACCCTTGGGCCCTCTAGGATGAGGACATGTGTCCTCAAAGGTGGCACATCCCTTGACACATCTATCCATGGTTTGCCTGGGGGTGGGACAAGTGTTCTGGTGGACGAACCTACTCAGATGAGCTCTAGAACCACCTCCAAGAGAGCCTCCAAGGCAGGGCAGGAGCCTTCTCTGTGAACACCTTCACCAGGGGCACGCGATCTTCATCCAACTCTTCCCTCAAATCGACCACACCAACAGCCTGCTCAAGAGGAGCTATCGGACCCTCAACTGTGACGTTTGCAACCATTCTATTCATCATGACTTCCGAGTCCACGATGACCTCTACAGGCGCCCTCTATGGGATCATCGCCTCTCTATGGCCTGACCAGCTCTGCCATAGATCCCTCGTTCAACAGGTCGTCATCAACGACGACCACCTCGCCACCATTGATAAAGGCACACCAAACGATAGGACAATGGATAAAATAGTCAACAATCGATATGGGTGGTCAACAATCGATATTTAACTAGGTTTATAACAACAATTGGTAGAAATATACCATCAATTGATGTTTTCTTAAGGGAAATCAATGTTATAGAGGCAATTGATGTTTGCTTAAGGGTAATCGACGTGCATAACATCAATCGATGTTGCTTAAAGGCAATCGATGTGTGAGACAATCGACACGCATAACAACAATCAAATATTTAATGACCAATCGATGTTGGTCAGTAATCGATATGCATAACAGCAAGCGATGTGTAAGACAATCGATATGCATAACAACAATCGATGTTTAATGACCAATCGTTGTTGGTCAGCAATCGATATGTAAGGCAATCGATATATCTATTCGACTGCCAACTTTGACTGGTCAAGATACAACGTCGACAGTCGAAGTCAGACTTCGTATATGATGAAGTTAGACTTCAGATATGACAAAGTTAGATTCGAATGATCATGACCAAATCATGCATGACTTCATATATGACGAAGTTATCGGTTATTGCCAAACTATAAAATGTGTGTTAGTTATATATCCGATGAGAAAAAGGGGTAAGTTAAGATAAACATGGAAAGTATGGACCACAAATCGTGACCGAATTCAATAGAGGATTCCGAATCTGCTCCCTAGAACTAACCCAATAGTAATAGACTTGTTATGGAAACAACTTCTATGGAAGTTATGAACATGATAGGACTCCTACCAGGAGTTAGGAAACTACAAACTTGGGAATTGCACCATCATTAGACGTCCACATTAACCCAAATTCATGCCCCATCAAGAGAAGGGGTTTCCTATAGGCTTCCTACTCCCATTGGAATGGGAATCCTCCAGACATGGAAGGGATCAAGTTACAACTATAACCCCACTTCTCTAGTTACAATAGGACTCCTAACAACCTTAAATCTATAAATACTCATCATAAACCCCTTGTGGACGAGTTACCAACTTGCTGGGGGATGCTAGCTAGAGCACCAGAGGGGAGGAGATCGCCCCCAATCAGAGTTTTCTTCCCCAAACCACGTTCTGCTTCATCCTGCAGAAGACCCTTCTTAGGAACATTCAAAGGTAGGTAATCTCGGGCACCAACTTAACATCGACTATATCATCTGAAAGTCCTTTAAGTCTGATCTCATGTGTCCCTATTTTCTTGATTTTACCGTTCATGTAAAGAGTATCAAGTTGTTTTTCTAAATTTTGTGCATACTATGAACCTTTGTTTTCTTGTATCTCATGTAACTGAGTCAAGTCAAAGTCATAGATCTGTTTACTTTTCGTTTCCACCAATCCCTTTTCGTTATAGTTTCGTCCCAGGAACCCTAGATTTGGAGTTATGGATCAAGCAAGTGAGTCTATGTGGTTTTCTTGGTCTTGTTAGCATGTTGATTAGTCTACGTTTGTACTTTAAAAGCCATCAACCACATGTTAAAAATATTAATCACATGAATATGATTCTAATGTTCTATATGGAAGTTATTGATCGTACTCGTCATTGATTATGCCCTTTCGTCCTTTGTTCCAATGCAAAGTTATAACATTTCGATAAAAACTACGAGAGTACATGCTAGGTTTCGACATGAATCTTCTTTGTTTTCTTTCATGATCCTTACTATGTCCTGACTTTCCTTATTGGATGTGCTTTCCGATTATTGCATGTACTATCGTTCCTTACATACATAGTTAGAAAAGTCTCTATACTCTATGGATTTGCTCATAGAGACCTAACCGATTGTACCTTGAAGTCCCCTGAAGTTAGAGGACTCTTTATTTTGTTTGCATCCTATTCTATTTTGGTCAAAGTCATTAAAGTTTATGGAACTTAAAATAAGTTGTATGCTGTCCGATTAATCTTTCGAGCTATAGTCATATCTGTTGAACCACTCTCTATTTGTTCTTGTATTTTGGTGATAATAAAATTTATGATGTAACTTAAATTGAATATTTTGTTTCATCTGTGTCGCATCAATCTCATAGCAAAATGCTGAGTCTCACATTGATGCAATATGACGCACTAAAATGATAAAGTCGATGTTTAATCAATATACATCGATTTCAATTTAAGTTCCAAAATTAATAAGCGCTACAGCGATTTTGTTTTAATTGATTTGTTAAAGCGCTACAACGACTTTGCTAAGTGGCCATAACGATTTGTTAAGAAATCGATCTCAGAACGATTCGCTAAGTGGCCATAATGATTTGTTAAGAAATCGATCTCAGAACGATTCGCTAAGTGGCCATAACGATTTGTTAAGAAATCGATCTCAGAACAATTCGCTAAGTGGCCATAACGATTTGTTAAGAAATCGATCTCAGAACGATTCCTTTTATAGCCACAACGATTTGCCCTCATATCGATTTCCTTGCATAACGATTTCATAAGTGATCACATCGGCTTGGGTCTCATAACAATTTCATAAGTGATCACATCGACTTCTTAAGTGAGACAACGATTTGCTTTCACAACGATTTGTTTACAAATGAGCAACGACTCTTCACATAACGATTTCACAAGTCATGCTCATAATGATTTCTTTAGACTGTAACGATTTCTTAAGTGAACGCATCGACTTGCCTTCACAACGATTTGTTAAGAAATCGTTCCCATAACGATTTCATAAGTCATGCTCATAACGATTTCTTCAATGATCATAACGACTTGTCTTTTACATCGATTTGTTCATAAACTTGCAACGATTTACTTGTAAATGAACAACGATTTCTCTTGAATATTTTGAAAGTGTTTTTGGCGCTTAAATGAAAAGTCAAATATCTTCTGACAAAAAGCTGCATGCATAATCTTGTCAGAAAAAGATTAGACCGACTATTTTCAGTATGTTAGCAGAAGCACAGTACTATGCATCGTTTATCATAAACACTCTTTTATGCTAACACTTTCCTCCATGCTCACAGACCTCGAAGACCATCAGAGTCTGATTAAGACAAATGAAGAGGAGATGAGCAACGACTAGAACTCCAACGGATCTCTTCAACGGATCTATTCAAGCTGCTCATATAAAAGATGGAGCATGCTGAAGATCAAGAGAGAGCTTTCCTGAAAATCCTTCAAGGAGTGTACAACTGTGAGAAGAACCTTCACGCCACAAACACTCAGAGAAAGAGAGAAGAGCTCGAGCTAAAATCTACATAAGCTTTCAAGCAGAAGTCTTCATCGCCTTCAAGCCTTCTTCTCTTCCATGCTCCCTGTGCTCATTGTAATATTGGGGGAGAGTCTGTGACTGTGAGCTAAGTTCTGAGTGTTCATCTTGTAATAGCTCTCAGTCTAATCTTTCTTTTCTAAGAAGATTTCTGTCCAGCTGTAGGACTGTATATAGCGTGTAACCTAGCTAGAGGTTAGTGTCTAGCAGAACCGTGTTGGGGTTTGTACCAACAGGACCTAGCTGGGGGTTTAAGTCTAGAAGAACCGCACTGGGGTTTGTTCCAGGAGGTTTACTTCTGAACCTGTAAAAGAAGTAGGTTTGCTTCTGAGCCTAGAAAATAAGTGGGCTGCCTTCTTGCCCGGGAAAGAGAAGAAGACCTGGTGGGGTATCTAGGGTGTTGTAGTGTCCTTGAAGGGGACTGTACCTTCGGTTAGTGAAATCCCAAGAGTTTGCTTGGGGACTGGACGTAGGACTTCCATGTGGGAAGGGCCGAATCAGGATAAATCTCCTGTGTCCTTTTGTGTGATTATTCTTTTGCTTCCGCACTGCCACTCTTCATCACACTAACACTAACCAAACTTTTAAGTATTCACATTTTGATTTCAGATTTCAGAAAATCCTATTCACCCCCCTCTAGGTTACCTTGCTGTCACACACCAAAGGCCAACAAGTGGTATCAGAGAGGGTCTCTGAACTTTCAAGAAGATCCAACGATCTTAGAGCAAAGATCCATGGCAGCTCAAGGATATGCTGAAGGCCAATCCGTCACCAGACCTCCATTCTTCGATGGAGAAGATTATCAATATTGGAAGATGAGGATGGAATGCTTCATTCGAGGCACAGACTTTGATCTGTGGCAGGTGTGGACGTCTCGTTCCGCCTCCGTCCTCGGGTGCCGGCCGGTGTGACCTTCTCCGACGGTGGTTCACGGACGTTCCGCCCCCTCGTTGGCGATGGAGAGTATGCCGGTTGACCTCGTTGACTTCTCGTTTGACCAGGTTGCCTGAGGGAAAACAAGGAGAACCGGAAGGGGATGGGAGGTGATTGTGATCGCCAGGGCCTTGCCTGTGCCAAGGAGTTGTGCTGATCACGCCGGAGTAGTAGCCTCGCGTCGCGGGTGATGGTGAAGCTCCAACTTCTCCTCCTTCAGCCGGCCAAAGGAAGAGAGCTCCACGGTCTTCTTTGGATCGTTCCTGCCACAGAACAAAACTCTATTAGACCCTAAATAGTGCAGCAAATGCTCAAAACGAAATGTGGGGGGGCCAAAAGGAGAGTCCCGTACCGGTTGCGGACTTGAGAAGAGGGGTGGCCAAGTGTTATGACCACCCTTCTTCCCTCCGTTTTTGGTTGGAAACCCCTTTCTAGGTGTGTAGGAAGGTGCCCTACGTGCCTAGAGTGTGTGGGAAAGAGTATGTGACGTGCAAATAACTAAGAGAGAAAAGGAAGAAGAGAGGAAGAGTGGGAGAGGTGATCCTCGTTGCTGGTGATGCTAGCTCGTTGCAGAGGCTCCTTTAGCTTCAGAGCAGCCTCCTTGGACGTCCCAAAGGTTGAGAGGAAGAAGAAAACAAGTTGTGGAAGGTAAGGTGTGATTTTCTCTCTCCTCTCTCAAGGTTTGAGCATATGGACGTCCAGCCTCTCCCCCCTTTGTTCAGAGGGACCAATGGGGAGTTATATAGACAGTGAGCTCGGGGTTTGAGAGCATTGGATGCTCAAGTGTGAAGAAACACACTTGCACATGTGGCACTCCATGTGTTTAAGCTCCAACCAATGGGGAGAGGCCAAATGGGATTTTTACTGGGTCAAAGGACTGCCAAGGTGGCCCATACACCCGTTGGGAACGGCTACATGCGTTGCATGGCCGAGATAATGGTGTAAGTGGGCTGGAATCTCGGGTTAGTTGGGCAGACCCGGTAAACGCGGTTGACGTCCATGGATCAGGCCGCCAACCGCATGCAGACGTCCATCGAGGTGGACGCCAACATGGGTCAGCGTCCAGGGGGCATGCCGTCAATAAGTAGTAGGCGGCGGTCGATGCTGCCGTCTACATGGAATCCGAGGCTAGTCAACGAACGATCAAACGAAGCTTAATGGGCCAAATTGCCTTGCGGGAAGTGGGCCAAATCTCGCGTCTACAGCAGGTAATAGAGGTAGGTGATTTCATTATTGTTCCAGCTGAAGGCACTACTGCCATTACAGCAGCTGATAAGAGTAAGCTATCTCTAAACTTTAAGGCTAAAAACTATCTATGTTGTGCTCTATCTAAAAGAGAGTTCAGTAGAGTTTCTGCATGTAAATCTGCTAAAGAAATTTGGATAAATTGCAGATAACCTATGAAGGAACAGATAAAGTAAAACAACTAGAATAGATATTCTTATCTCTCAATATGAGCAATTTAAATGCTTCCAAATGAAAACATTACTACTATGTATAATAGATTTTCAAGTATAATAGTAGGTTTAAATTCTCTTGAAAATTCTTTATAATGAAGAAACCGTTAGAAAAATACTTAGGTCCTTAACTATTTCATGGACACCTAAGGTAACTGCTATTGAAGAGACCCATGATTTAACTAAATTATCAATTGATAATTTAATAGGTTCTCTCATGGCACATGAAATAAATATGGAGCGATTATCTAAAAGCTCATCTAAGAAGAAATGTACTAATGCTCTTAAAGTTGTAGCTGCTCCTTCCACCTCTTCTTCTAGTTCCCAGGATGCAGATTCTGAAGACTGTAATATGGATGAAGTATTGTCCAAGCTTCAGAAGATTTTGAAGAAGAAGAAAAATGGATCAAGAAGAATCCAAAGAAAAGAGAAAAAGGAGAAAGAACCAGTCTGCTATGAATGCAGAAAACCTGGACATCTGAGACCAGACTGTCCAAGGCTCACGAAGATTGGTCAAACTGATAAGCCCAGAAGCAGCACAAGAAATTTAAAAGAAAAGCCATGGCGGCTGCTTGGGAAAATGATGAGGTCACAAGCTCAGAATCATCAAGCTCAGATTCCGAAAAGGAGCAGGTAAATCTAGCCCTCATGGTGGGACTAGATGAGGTACATTCTGACTCATTTTTTAATTCTTGCACAGATTCAGGGTCAGAATCAGAAGACTTAGAAGAAATCTTAATGAACTATATGAAAAACATAAGGGGTTGTAAAAGAACTAAAAAATCTGAAAAACAACTCTACTTGCTTGGAAAACACCAATTCTGATCTTAAATCCGAATTGGAGCAACTAGAAGAACAATTAAAAGAATGTAAAGATAAAAATTATCTTTTAAATGAAGATTTGAAAAGCAAGAATAATGAGAAGTTAGAGCTAGAAGAAAAATTAAAAACTCTAACTAAAGAAAATATGTATTTAAAAGAATCAGTTAGAAAATTAACTGAAGGGAAAACATCTTTAGCCCTATGCTTAAAAGGATCAAAATCTAGAAATAACAAACAAGGGCTTGGATACATACCTCCAGAAAAAGGAAAACAAGCCATGATTCCAGAAAAATATCCACTACCAAAATTTGTAAAAGAAACCAAGATGCCCCAGAAAAAGGCCCCTGCAAAAGAAAAAGGTTACAGAAATCTCGTTCTAAAAACTCAGCACAAAGAAAATAAGAACAACAAAACAATCTATATTCATTGTTGTTCTCATTGCAATAAACTAGGACACACTGTAAACACCTGCACAACAAGGCATTTAGTTTGGATCCCTAAAGGATATTTTCATGCATCTAACCATCAAGGACCCAAAAGGATTTGGGTACCTACCTTTGAGTAATTTACTTGCAGGTTAGCCTTGGAGCATCAAAATCCAAGGATGCTCAAGGCAGGAGTGACTGCAGACTCTTCATTCAAATCACATCTGAAGAAAGAGTAGTCACAAAAATTGAATTGGTCTTTATTGCTAACAATTATTTGCAAGTTTCATTCAGGTGGAGTCTCTTATTCAGGGGGAGCACAGATTAGGGGGAGTCATTCCTTATCAACTATGATTGTTGAACCCCTCTATGGTAAAAATTCTCATAAATTTTGTCATCACCAAAAAGGCGGAGAGAAATCCATGGTAAGATCCTTCCTTTTTGGTTAGTGACAAAAAGGGGAGAGTTTGTATGAATTTTCTGGAACCTCTATGTTTTATATATATTTCTTGTCAGAAAATTCTCATAAATTTTGTCATCACCAAAAAGGGGGAGATTGTTGAACCACTTCCTATTTGTTCTTGTATTTGGTGATAATAAAATTTATGATGTAACTTAAATTGAATATTTTGTTTCATCTGGTCGCATCAATCTCATAGCAAAATGTTGAGTCTCACATTGATGCAATATGGCGCACTAAAATGAAAATCGATGTTTAATCAATATACATCGATTTCAGTTTAAGTGCCAAAATTAATAAGCGCTACAGTGATTTTGTTTTAATTGATTTTTTAAAGTACTATAACGACTTCGCTAAGTGGCCATAACGATTTGTTAAGAAATCGATCTCAGAACGATTCGCTAAGTGGCCATAACGATTTGTTAAAAATCGATCTCAGAACGATTCCTTTTATAGCCACAACGATTTGCCCTCATATCGATTTCCTTGCATAACGATTTCATAAGTGATCACATCGGCTTGGGTCTCATAACGATTTCATAAGTGATCACATCGACTTCTTAAGTGAGACAACGATTTGCTCTCACAACGATTTGTTTACAAATGAGCAACGACTCTTCACATAACGATTTCATAAGTCATGCTCATAACGATTTCTTTAGACCGTAACGATTTCTCAAGTGAACGCATCGACTTGCCTTCACAACGATTTGTTAAGAAATCATTCCCATAACGATTTCATAAGTCATGCTCATAACGATTTCTTCAATGATCATAACGACTTGTCTTTTACACCGATTTGTTCATAACTTGCAACGATTTTTTGTAAATGAACAACGATTTCTCTTGAATATTTTGAAAGTGTTTTTGGCGCTTAAATGAAAAGTCAAATATCTTCTGACAAAAAGCTGCATGCATAATCTTGTCAGAAAAAGATTTGACCGACTATTTTCAGTATGTTAGCAGAAGCACAGTACTATGCATCATTTATCATAAACACTCTTTTATGTTAACACTTTCCTCCATGCTCACAGACCTCGAAGACCATCAGAGTCTGATTAAGACAAATGAGAGGAGATGAGCAACGGCTAGAACTCCAACGGATCTATTCAAGCTGCTCATATAAAAGATGAAGCATTGCTGAAGATCAAGAGAGAGCTTTCCTGAAAATCCTTCAAGGAGTGTACAACTGTGAGAAGAACCTTCACACCACAAACACTCAGAGAAAGAGAGAAGAGCTCGAGCCAAAATCTATATAAGCTTTCAAGCAGAAGTCTTCATCGCCTTCAAGCCTTCTTCTCTTCCATGCTCCCTGTGCTCATTGTAATCTTGGGGAGAGTCTGTGACTATGAGCTAAGTCCTGAGTGTTCATCTTGTAATAGCTCTCAGTTTGATCTTTCTTTTCTAAGAAAGATTCTGTCCAGTTGTAGGACTGTATACAGTGTGTAACCTAGCTAGAGGTTAGTGTCTAGCAGAACCGTGTTGGGGTTTGTATCAACAGGACCTAGCTGGGGGTTTAAGTCTAGCAGAACCGCACTGGGGTTTGTTCCAGGAGGTTTACTTCTGAACCTGTAAAAGAAGTAGGTTTGCTTCTGAGCTTAGAAAAGAAGTGGGCTGCCTTCTTGCCCGGAAAAGAGAAGAAGACCTGGTGGGGTATCCAGGGTGTTGTAGTGTCCTTGAAGGGGACTTACCTTCGGTTAGTGAAATCCCAAGAGTTTGCTTGGGGACTGGACATAGGACTTCCATGTGGGAAGGGCCGAACCAGGATAAATCTCAGTGTCCTCTTGTGTGATTATTCTTTTGCTTCCGCACTGCCACTCTTCATCACACTAACACTAACCAAACTTTTAAGTATTCACGTTTTGATTTCAGATTTCAAAATCCTATTCACCCCCCATCTAGGTTACCTTGCTGCCGCACACCAAAGGGCCAACAATATCCTTGAAGTCTGTGAATAATCTTGCCCTTGTTACTATGAGCTTGTCCTTGGAAATATGTGGCCATAATATGTATTTGTGTTTTATCGACACAACGTGGGAATTTGGTCCAATAACCAATGTCTGCGCAAATAAGGGCTTTGTCTGGTGGCCGGGGAGGAGTGCCCCAACGTACTTATTAACTGCGGGAGTATGGACTTGTGATGTGTGGCATGACACCAGTTTGTGTGCAAGATTTGTGTGAATGTGTCTTCGTTTGATAAGATACGTTTGATCATGTGAATATGTGTTATTTGTGTGAATATTGTAGACACCCATTTCTGACCCATAAGTTGAGCAATATCCCTTGTCGTATTATGACGCCCCACGTTGGCTCATCATCGTCAAGCTGGCTTTCTCCGATCATGACATCATTCCCATTAGTTCATCACCCTGGAGGACTCTTCCTAGTCAAATCAATCTCTTTCACTATAAGCTCTCTGAGTATAAGAGTCCGATATTCATCCTGAAGGCTGTGCATGGCTGATTTGACACATTACATGCCAAATGCATAAAAGATCAGAAGGCGATAGGCCCTAGTCGCCTTCCTGAAAACGACAGCCCCTATGTCGCCATCATAATTTCACATTTTAATCCTCAGAAAATCGCAAAATGACTCAAGTCAGCCTTCCATATGAGGAAGGCGACATATCGAGCCGTCGCATTCAGAAGGCGACACCAAGGCCGTCGCGTTAAGGGGCTTAAACAGGAAACTCAATCCGAAGCCAATTTGGACCCATGCTATTGATGGTAATTGCATGTTTTGGACGTCCAAATCACGTCCAAATCCTCTCAAATTCGGAGCAGACCTTCCTAACATGTCCCTTTCCGAGTTCCAATAGCCCTTGCACAGCCATACTTGCCCAGAGTCGGACCCTTGCCCATTATTCCTCTCAGACCCGAGTTGGGAATAATCACCCATAAGTACCTCATCTCTGCATCTTTTTGGGCAAGGCCGGATTCTTTGGTTCGCTGAGCAAGAGAGCTTCATCTTCCACGAAGAGAGTTCTCCCTCCAGATGATCAGCAAGAGCCCTCTAGGGCGTTTCCCATCGGCTACACAATCTCCTCTTCCTTCTTCTCTTTATTTCTTTGATTTCATGCATGCATAGCTTCGTTTCTTTCTAGTTTAGCATTAGATCATGACACACACACCTATTCTTAACACCCACAGGGTTTAAAAGCCCCAATCTCGTGAGCCCTCCATATTAATCTATGATTCCATGCTTTTCATTGAATAGATCTTCTACACACGAGTTCTAATGGGTGTTTTGTTATTTGAATCACTTTGGAAGGTGTTTAAAGGTCAGAGCAAGGTGAGGCTCTTGCCCCTCGGCCGCTGAGGAGCAGGAAGACGAAGAACCCAAGTCTCCATGCACTGAAAAAGAAGGCGACGACCACTGTGTCGCGATCAAGAAGGCGCCACTGCCTACGTCGCGTTCACATTAAAGCATCGCGACGCCCCTCCTGTCGCATTATTAGGTACGCCTTCCTCTTCATATTCCTTTCCAAGTTAGTCAGCCCTCCATCTGAACATCAAGAGGCGACTACATTGGTGGCGATCACGGTCAGTTCCTAATCCCTACATATTCACAATCAATTTCAAAAGGGGATACAAATCCCGTGATTACAAATATGACTAGTTCTTGTTCATTCGATAAGTGCTCATTCTTGAATTCTTGATCAATGTTTATGAAAGCCTATCTGATTCGTTATGAAAATTCTATTTAGTGTTCTTCTCTAATTCCTCATTTAGTCTTGTTAGTAATATCATGCATGCTTTTGTCTTTCGCCCCGTAAGAATTCTGCTACTTAAAAATGTTAATTACTTATATCATTGTCTGTACCATGAGATGTAAATTCTACTGGACGTTAGCGCTCACACCTATTTTCCCTAACGTTTTTAGGTAGTGACGATGAGGCTATGGATAATGAAGGGGAAGGGCAAGAGTGAATAGCACCCCAGATGTCATGCAGCTATGGAATAGAAAACTTAGAACTGAAAATAGAGTCTATAGTAGATTATTTTATTGAGTCTATTATGTATTTGAACAATGTGCCCTATGGTTGGCTCTGAAGTTTTACGTTGTAATAAGGAGTTGTTATTTGAATTAAGATTGGCTTATGGTTTTTGTTGTCATCTCATTCTCTACATATTTGCTCTATTTATGATCCGAATACAACTGCATGTCCCGAAATTCCGCGTCGGGACATGACAGTTTTATTAGTATCAAAGCTTTAATTCTTTAAGGTCCTAGGAGAATAAGAAGTAGAATGGAACTTGTTAAGATGACATGAATTAAAATTGCCATATCTAATGTGAGCTTGGGTAGAGCCATGGGAAAGGAGTCATATGTGAAATAATTAGATTTCTATAACTACTATTACTATCCTGAAGGTACTTATTCCTTCAATAGCTGTCGAGTGTGCGTAAGCAAGAAACATGCAACAAACACTCCAGAACCTAACCCAGGTGATACTTCAAGCCACTCAGGGTGGTGGAAACCGTGGGGTTGGTGAACTCCATAGAAATTTTCGTAGCATGAACCCACCAAGGTTCAAGAGTATTACTGATCCAGACACTGCTGAACACTGGATCAAGGAGATCGATAGGGTATTCAGGGTTATGCAGTGCAACAACCAAGATAAGATACTGCTGGCAACTTTCCAACTATAAAAGGATGCCAGGGCATGGTGGGAATCTGTAGAAACCACATTACATGGTCAGTAAGTGACATGGGAGCAGTTTGTTGAGCACTTAAACAACAAATATTTTTCTGAAAGAGTGCAAGAGAGAAAGGCAGCTGAATTTGCAACCTTAAAACATTGTGGGCTTACTATGGCTGAATATGAGGCTCAGATTGTTGAACCACTCTTATATTCTATCCTTTTATTTTGTTGATGACAAAAACTCATGTGAATTTTCAATAAATATTCAATACAACTAATGAACAAAAAATTCATAACATGAAATACTCTCCCTTTTTTGTCAATAACCAAAAAGGAAGGATCTTACCATTTGCATTTTTCCTCTTTTGTAAAGACCTCTTACCAATATGTTGTGAGATTGAAGGAGAGGGGTTCAACAATACTTGTCATGAATTTACATCTCCCCTTATTACTTTCTCCCCCTTGATGTGAGGCTTTCTCCCAGTTCATGGCTCCCCTTGATGTGA